>BQNB010083982.1:0-18733 GCA_026074375.1 Tanacetum coccineum
AAAGTTCAAAGATCAAAGTCACAAGAGAGATGATCATCCTTTAGGGGGAGATTGTTACGAATAAGGAAATGATGATCATTAATGCAATCAAAGAGAGATCTCAATGATCGTCCCTTGGGGGAAGATTGTTAGGATTGATAAAAGTGACGATCTTATTGAGATAAATGTCTTGTAATAAATAATGAAATATTATTGTGTAATAGGTTAGGTAGATGGTAAATAGTCAAAGACTATAAGTCAAAGGGGCTAAATTGTAAATGTCTAGAAGACAAGGGCTCCATGGTCATTCATTGTAAAAGGGTATAAATACCCCTCCACCACCTCATTTGTGAGGTGTGTCTTGTATGTGTATTCAAGTTTCATTTCATTATCCTCCTTCCTCTTTCTCTCTCTACTTTCTCTCTCTAGATTATCACTATATTGCTTATTGATCCTGAATTTCAGACCTCACAAGTGGTATCAGAGCTGCACAGGCGATTTAGTGGTGGTTTAGGAGTGCTTATTCCGACAGCTTATTCAGGCGGCTTATTTTGAGCTTATTCTGTTCAGATCTGCTTATTTCGTGTGCTTTTTCAGTCCTGATCTGCTGTGCTTATTTTCGAGTTGCTTATTCTGTCAAGTTTCAGCTTATTCTGATTTTTCATGAGCTTATTAAGTCATAACAGCTTATTTGAGCTTATTTTGTGCTTATTGAGCTAATTTCAGTTGTGTTCCATGCAACTAAAATTGATTACTTACGGTTTAATCGTAAGAATCGTGGCAAAATTTGTTCAAAATCTGCTTATTTGAGCTTATTTTCAAAATCAGTAGTCAAATTCAGTAAAAACAGTTGTAATTTTCAAATTCAGTAGGTGTTAAGTCAAACTCGGATTAATAACTGATTCTACCTACTTTTGACTTTTGGTCAAACTGGTCAAACTCGAAATAGTCATTTTCAAAAATCATAGATCTCAGATTTTTCCTTGTGTTTTGAACAAGATTTACAAAGATCTTTCAAGATCTCTAACACAATAGGAGTCATCATCACTGATCTTTATCTCAAAAACCAAACTCAGAACAGATCTAAATCACAAACTCGGAAACCCAATCGAATCCAAACTGAATCCCAAACAAAAATATTCAAAAAGAAAAAGAAAACAATCTCAGATTTTTTTGCTCATCATAGATCTGGATCAATCTTGAAAAATCCAAAATCGGATACAAAAACAAACTCGGAATCATACTCGGTAACGCAAGATTTCAGTATTATCTTTGTGTTCATCAAAAAGTTAAGAGACCATTCAAGTTCATAAACACAAAAGATAGTTCATCATTGATCTATTCTTGAAAATAAAAACTCGGAAACATTTCTTAACTAATAAGATTCATCATAAGTTCCTTTATCACAGATCAACAACCTTTTCAAAACTCAACTCGGAAACTCGAGCAAATCCAAACTCGATATTAAACTCAAATCAAAACCAGACTCAGAAACAAATTAAAACAGATCTCAGTCTTGGTTTCGTATGATTTCAAGTCAAAAAGATCATTCAAGATCTTCACTCAAACAAACCATCTCATCATTGATCAATTTTTGAAGCTTGGCTTCTTGATTAATTTTCGAAAGCAAAAAGAAAAATCAATAACAAGTGTGCTATCATTTTTCTTTGTTTCGATTTGTAAAAACATTCAAAAAGGAATAACGAATATTACCTGTGTCATTAAATCTTATCGCCAACACTTGTGTGTCGTTTGTGGTTCATTCAAACAAGGAAAGTAGAAGGTTTTTTTTGTATTTTGCTTTGTGTATCAAGTGATTATCGATGGCGTGATAAAGTTTGAATTTGTCTGATATTATGGTTGAAAAGAGGCGTCTGGTGATAAAGGTTTTCTGTTTGATATTGTAGGGGGAAGAAGTGTTCGATAGATGCAACAATCAGGGAGAAGAAATGTGTACATCCGGGACTTAATTGTCTTTGGTGTATACAACATAGTGCAACAACCAGGGGGAAGAAATGTGTACATCCGAGACTTAATTGACTTGGAGTTTCTTTCTTCTATGAGTTGTTTGTGTGAAGTCTGTACATGTTCCCCTAAATGGATCGGCTACTAATCCGCAATGAAGAAGTCAGATTTGCTGCTAAGTGTGGTTTACTTTTTCTTTTACAAATTCTGCTGCGAACTTAAACCGTCATAGTTAGAAGATTTGTCAACTACATCAAAGCTTCATATTTGCTTCGAATGGCTGTCTGTTTGGGGGGAAGCAGATTACATTGTATTCTCTACAAGTAAAGGAATGATTCAAGCTAAAGTACATGTTGAAGACAAAGCAAACTGCAGTTATCTTTAGTTATTTGAACTTGTAGGATACATTGTAAGTAATTCCATATGCCACCATATTAGGGGAAGATTGTTAGGATCAAAAAATATGGTGTCTATATAGAAATTACACTAGTTTAAGTTAAAGTTAAAACACAAGGACTAAAAGTGTAATTAGTCCAATGTGTCCTTGTGTTTAGACTATAAATACTCCCCTCTAATCAACATTAGAGGGTGAAGCTCACATTTGTATTTTTCCATTTCCTTTTCATTTTAATAAAACTTCAAAATTAAATAAATCTCTCTCCTCAATAATGGCTAATTCTTATTTTGAGCTTCCCCGACCTCCCGAGATCGTGAATCGAGAAACCTCACAAAACCCCATGCCTCTCTCTTTTTTGAAACCATTTTTTATTTTCTTTTTACAAAATTATAAAATAAGCAAAACTAACAATATTTAAAAATATGACTTTTTGTAAATTTTTAAAATAAGCTGGAAAAAGCAAAGAAGAAGAATGACAGTTAAGCTATTTTTTTACACTAAGGACAATAAGGAAACTGTTAAGCTATTTTAAGCACTAATAAGCAATCCAAATGCACAAATGAGCTAAAACAGATAGTTAACTACACCTAATAAGCATATATTAACAAAAATAAGCTAAGGAAACAGATAGAAAAGCACAAAAAAAGAAAAAGAGTAGTATGGCCAAAACTGTTAAACCACAGCCTAAGTAGGGACTTTTGGGCTTAAAAATAAGCTGACAGAATGAACTTTATGACCATGAAACCTCAAAACAGACCATCTTTGGACCTTAAAAAACTCATATCAACTTTTAAAAAGTAGTTTGAAATTTAGGATAAGCCGGAAAAGCAATTGGAAAAAGCAGTTTCTCAAATTTTCAAGACTTGGTAAACTTTGACAGATTTGGACAAAAATAAAAACAACAAATGTAGACCTATTGACTTGGTTTCTAACTTGTTTCAAGACTTAAACAGACACAAAAACATAACACATTAACAAGATTCAGAGATTTGATCACACAACTGATTAAGTGAGCTTATGGGCTTACAGATTCAAACCACAAGTTATACAAACTATGACTTTAAACTTAAACACTTAAAAATTTAAACTAACTCACTTTTATTACTACTTTTATCTAATCTAAGTTAACTCAAAAGCACAAAGTGAGTTTTGACTAATTTTCACCCATCAAATCAGTTAAACCAAACACCCCTTTAAATCCTATTTTTGGTATTTTTAACTTGTTTTTCTTGATTTTAAGCCAAAACTTGCAAGACCAGATGATAAATGAGATTAATAAGCAATATTAAACTAACTTTAACAAGAATTAAGCACTCTAATCAGCTAGAACAGATTATGCAACTAGTAAGCTATTTTTTTGACAGATTTATATGAAAACTAGCACAAATGAAATTTAAACTATAAAGTAAGCTAAACAAGCACTAATCATCATTAATAAACATAAATAAGCAGATAAGAACAGACATAAATAAGAAAATAAGAACAGACAATAAGCACCAATAAGCAGTTAAACAGTAAATAAGCAAAAAATAGAAATTTGGAAACTTACAAAGGCCCTTGCTTAAACAGGGCAAACAAGTAGCTTGTCAAAAGACAAGCTAGTAGTGTCCATAAGCCCTTCCATTTCTGGCTTATCATCCAAATAAGCTGTGGTATTTGAGAGGTGGAATTTTTTTGTTTTGTGAATTTCTTAAATACTTAACAGATTAAGGTGCTTAATGAAAACATGTTGTATAACAGTTCACTAAAGAGCTTATGAGAGCTTATGAAAGGCTTTTGATAGCTTTCAAACAAAAATTTAAGAAAAACAGATTTTAAACTAAAACTTAGAATTTCATTAACTCATAAAAAACATTACAATATTTTAGAACTTAAGCTAATTTTACACTACTAAAGCTGATAAAAAATTAACTAGATAAAAGCTACATGCCTCATTCGGGCTTACAAAGTCTTATTTTATACTAAGCTAAGAAGAGTCTTGTCCCTTTGTATTGTGTTTCTTTAGTGAGAGGGCTCAAGGCTTTGTTTGTTGTGTGGGGAGAGTCTTAAATCAATCATAGCCATCAATTTTGAGTAGAGCCCAAGTCTTTTGATCTCATCCCTTCAATCTTTGTCATCATTTGTTGTCGAATTGGAACCTTAGGGATTGCCAAAGTGGAAAATTGACCATGTGAGGTGGGGTTGATAGGGTGTGACTTTGTTTTGGCAAGTTGCAACAGTAATCAAGGTAGAATGACAGGGATGGATGAATAGTAGATTTGGCTTGTGTGCTTGTCGGGAAAATGATTTTTAACCGTTTTGGTGTAACAGGGGTGAAGGGTTTGTGGAAATGGCAAGTTAGGCCCCTCAACTCATATACTTTTATTGCATCCATCGTCCTTGTGGTGTATGAGTTTTCTTGTGGTTTAACAAGAATGGCCCTTGAAGTTATATTCTTTGTTTGCACAGTTGGTCCTTGTGGCTAAATAAAGCTAACAGCCGTTTGGTATTTGTTATGGGCTGTTAGTGTTTTGGGCTTTTGGTATGATTTTGGGCCGTATACAATACAAAGAGAATTGGGCCTCATTGTTTGTAATTGTCTTCATGTAATACGTTAATGGGCTGACCCGACCTATTAGATGGGTACGGGTGGGCCCATTAAGTATTTTTTTTGATTATGGCTTCTGTTTTGACTTGTTGACTTTGTCGGGGTTGACTTTGACTTTTTGACTTGGGCTTTGATTTTGACTTCTCTTCACGCTTTTACCGTTCTCGTGCTCGATTTCATCGTTTTTGGCTTCGTTTTTGTCCTTTTCTTAGATATCTGTCACCTGCAAAATATAAATGCAAAACATACAAATACAATGTATTTTTGGTACGTTTTTGGTCAATTAAGTCAGTTTTTAATGGTCAAAGGTATGTGTAATTAAAACATACCAGTGATACGTTATAGTTTAAATGATAAGATTTTATCTTTTTAAGTTTCTTCAAAAGCTAGTGGATGATAAATTATGTTAAATATTTAACATAATTGATTTTATAATGTTTTGATCGATGAATGAAACAATGAATGTGTCAGGTTTGAATAAAATCGAGTTTTATAATGTTTAAATATATTTTTGTTATTAAATATATAAATATTACATTTTATACCTTTGAGAATTTGAAAATGGCAATATATACCCTTGGTATATATATTTTACAATTTAAAACCTCATTTATATTTTTAAAACATTTAACCCTTAACTTTAAAGTATGGCAAAACAGGCCCTTGTGGTTTTAAGTTTAGGATAATTACACTTTTGGCCTGAAAGTTTAATAGTTTTCAAAATGTTACGATATATACCCCTAAGGGTCATTTGAATTGCATTCTTACTCCAAAAATCATATACTTTGTATTTTTAATCCCACCATCACTTTTCAGCATAAAGCTTATCACAATAAGCTAAAATAAGTTAGTTTTATAAGCTTAAAGCTTATGAAATAAGCTTATTAGCTCGAAAACTCAAAAAGGGTGCGTTTGGTTTTGAAATCATACTCGATGGGTTCTAGCTTTTAGGTTTTGTTTCTAAGCTTATAAAAATGATAGAATAGCTTATTAGATCAGCTTATGGCTTTTAGCTTATATGGTTTATAAAAAGAGCTTTTAAGGTTTTTAAGCATGCGTTTGGTTTAGGAAAACCAAACGTGTAGGTTTAGGGTTCAAGTGCTTTTCTTACAAAATCATAAAGATGGATATGAGCTTATTAGGATAGGAATAAGCTTAAGCTAGCTTATTAGGGTTCGTATGGACTTAGGGTTTCCAAAATGGGTCATTTAGGGCTCGATTAGGGTTTGGTTTGGTTTAAGGATTTCTAACGTGGTTTTGTTTGATCACATGGTTAAAATAAAGTTTATATAAGATCTAAAACACAACAAGAGCTTATAGAACAAGTGATAGGACTTATAAGAGCTTAAATGGTTCGAAGATGGTGAAATGGGTCAAAAATCCTTAGAGATGAATCAAAGACCTCTTGTTCTTCTTAAACTTGGCTTAGACTTCCTTTATTTCTCTTATAGGGCTCGGCTAGATCATTATTTTGAGTGATGGTTTGATTTTGTGGTGAGTTATGAAGGTGTGGATGTTTCGGCTTTATATAGGGCTTAAACTTAGAGTGGAGTCCAAGTTAAGAGGAGTAGTGGCCAAGTAGGGAAGAAGTTGTGGCCAAGGTTGTAGCTAGTAACTATTAGAAGCTAGGTTCTAGCTTAGAAAGGTGTAAGATGGTAGGGAGGGTTTGACTAACCAAGGAGGTGAAAGGAAGGGTTTTGCTTGAGGTGGAAGTTGATGAGGTGGTGATAAGGAGGTGAAAGGAAGCTAGCAAGGTGGTGACAAGGTGGTGGTGAGGTGGCGGCATGGTGGTGAAAGAGTGGTTGCTTGGTTTAGACCTAGTTCGAGCTAGTTAAGGTGTTATCGGGGTGATTAGAGTTTTGATTTTTAGGGTTAGGGTTTTATGGTTTAGGACAAGTATGTGTAGTGAAATAGAGGTAAATCTAGTTTAAATGTGATGCTTTGGAAGCTTGTAACTCGTGCTAAAAAGGTTGTACGAAAAACCTATAGAATTTAGAGGGAAATGGAGCTTATTTGAATAGTGTGCTTAATCGGGTTATACCATAAGCTTAAAAGTGTTGTACTAGGGTTTTGGAGGGAAACATAGTTTGAATTTTATGCATTAATAACTTATACACATGCCTTACAAGTTTGTACATTTGTTTTGTATGAAAACATTACATGTAATCTGGGTTTTGATATAAACGTTAACGTATAAAATCCGTTTTATAATAACGTTATGAATGGTACGTTAAATAGGTAACGTATGGTAAAAATGGAGTTTAAAACATATTGCTTGACATATTATGACGTTTATTTGATATAAACGTTGATGGAATTGGCATTGGTAGTTGCGTGAGCTCGTTTACTTTGGAAATGTAAGTTACGTTACATAATGGATGGAACAAAGCAAAAAAGTATTTCTGTGAAAATGGTTCTATTAAACATAATAGATGGAAAATAACACTAAGGAAAATTGTGGGTTGTTATAGTCTCCCAACTTTAAAGAAATCTTGTCCCGAGATTTAGTTGGATGATGGAGTGATGTTTTAAAATAGATGTGGATATTTGTCACGAATTTGATCTTCGCGTTCCCACGTAAATTCTGGTCCTCTTTTAGAGTTCCATCTTACTTTGACTATAGGAATACGACTTCGTTTTAGTTGTTTGACTTCTCGGTCCATGATTTCTATGGGTTCCTCCACAAAATTAAGTTTGTCATCAAGTCGAAGTTCTTTCATTGGAATGACGAGGGATTCATCAGATAGGCATTTCTTTAAATTAGAAACATGGAAGCACCTGTGGACATTTTTGAGTTCTTCAGGAAGCTCAAGTATGTATGCCACTGGGTCGACCCTTTTAAGGATCTTAAATTATCCAATGTACCAGGGATTAAGCTTTCCTCGCTTTTCGAATCAGATGACACCTTTCCAAGGTGACACTTTTAACATAACATGATCTCCAACTTGGAATTCCAAAGGCTTTCGCCTTGCATTGGCATAACTCCTTTGCCGATTTCTTGCAGCTTACAAGCGTTGTCGGATTTGTATTATTTTTTTAGTGGTTTCATGGATTATCTCTGGTCCCGTGAGTTGGACATCTTCAACTTCGGCCTAGCATACAGGTGATCTACACTTTCGACTATAAAGTGCCTCGAATGGTGGTGCCTTAATACTGACATGGTAACTGTTATTGTAGGAAAATTCTACCAATGGTAAGTGTCTCTCTCATCTTTTTCCAAAATCTATAACACATGCTCGAAGCATGTCTTCTAGTATTTGGATGGTTCTTTCACTTTGTCTATCTGTCTAGGGATGATATGATGTACTCATGACTAATTGAGTACCCAAGGTACTCTGCATTGATTGCCAGAATCTGGATGTGAAATGACTGTTACGATCTGATATGATGGATATCGGTACTCTATGCCGTGAAACTATTTCCTTTATATACAACCTTGTAAGGGTTTCCATATTATCTGTCTCTCTAGTAGGGATGAAATGTGCTAATTTGGTAAGGCGGTCTACAATGACCCAAATTGTGTCATGTTTGTTTAAGGTTTTGGGTAGTTTTGTAACGAAGTCCATCGTTATTCTTTCCCATTTCCATGTAGGAATCTCTAGTTGTATCAGTAAGCCGGATGGCTTCTGACATTCTGCTTTAACTCTAGAGCATGTTAAATACTTGCCAACATATTCAGCGATGTTTGCCTTCATGTTAGGCCACCAAATGAGTTTCTTTAGATCCTGATACATCTTGCCAGAACTTGGGTGAATGGAATACTTTGATTTATGGGATTCATGCATGATTAAGTCTCTCGAATTACCAAAGAATGGTAACCAACTTCAATTCTTGATACACCGGGTTCCATCAGGACGTACTTCAAATGCTTTGTCCATTCCTCGTAAGTTCTCAGCTTCGATGTTCTCTTCTTTGATTGCCTCGGTTTGGGCATCGAGGATTTGTGATGGTAATTTTGGGTTAAGGGTCATGACTAATGCTCTAACTCGGAGTGGTTTGATTCGTTCCTTTTGGCTTAAGGCATCTGCTACAACATTTGCCTTTCCAGGATGGTAACGAATCTCACAATCGTAATCTGTGAGCAATTCTAACCAGCGGTGTTGTCTCATGTTCAATTCTTTTTTATAAAGGATATGTTGAAGGCTTTTATGATCAGTGAACATGGTGCACTTTGTGCTATACAGATAGTGTCTCCAAATTTTAAGAGCGAATACTACTGCTCCTAATTCGAGGTCGTGTGTGGTATAGTTCTCTTCATGAGGCTTAAGTTGTCAGAATGCATATGCAATAACTTTTTCTCTTTGCATTAACACTGCTCCTAGACCTTGATGTGATGCATCACAGTAAACGACAAAATCGTCATTTCCTTTTGGTAATGCTAAGATTGGAGCTTCACAAAGTTATTGTTTTAGCAGTTGGAAAGCTGACTCTTGATTTTCTCCCCAGATATACTTCTTGTTTTTATGGGTTAATTCAGTCAAAGACTTTGCAATCTTCAAAAAACCTTTGATAAATCTCCGGTAGTAGCCGGCAAGTCCTAAGAATTGGCGTACTTTTGTAGGTGTAGTAGGAGATTTCCAATTCTTAACTGCTTCAATCTTGGCGGGGTCAACGTGAATTCCTTGACTGTCAATCACGTGCCCGAGAAATTGCACGATACTGATCCAGAAATCACACTTGGAGAACTTGGCATATAATTTCTCTTTTTTGAGTAATTCCAGTATTATTCTCAGGTGATCTGCGTGTTCTTCTTTGTTACGGGAGTAGATAAGAATATCATCGATCAACACTATCACAAATTTATCCAAGTATGCTTTGCACACACGGTTTATGAGGTTTATGAATATAGCAGGTGCGTTGGTTAAACCAAATGGCATCACTTAAAATTCGTAGTGTCCATATCGTGTTCTGAAAGCAGTCTTGGGAATATCTTCATCCCTGACTCTCAGTTGGTGATAGCCTGATCCTAAATCAATCTTTGAGTAAGTACTCGAACCTTGAAGTTGGTCGAATAAATCGTCGATCCTGGGTAATGGGTAACGATTCTTTACGATGAGTTTATTTAGCTTTCGATAATCGATACACATTCTGAAATATCCGTCTTTCTTTTTAACAAATAAGACAGGAGCTCCCCAAGGCGAAGTACTTGGTCGGATAAAACCTCGGTCTGCTAACTCTTGTAGTTGGTTAGATAGTTTCTGAATTTCTGAAGGAGCTAATCTGTAAGGTGCTCGGGCTTCTGGTGCCGCTCCAGGCATTAAATCAATTTGAAATTCTACTTGGCGAATGGGAGGAAGGCCGGGTAGGTCTTCAGGAAAAACTTCCAGAAATTCTCTGACTACTGGTATATCTTCTAGTCATTTTTCGTCTGACTTCTTCTCCATTACTTGGGCTACAAAAACTTGATATCCCTTGGATATATATCTTTTGGTTTTAATACAGGATATGAGGCTTAGTCGGGTTTCACTTCGATCACCTCGTATGATCAAAGTTTCACCGTCGATTGGGATGTGGACGAATTTCTCGTCACAGATAATTCTAGCATGATACTTGGATAACCAATCCATACCAATGATGACGTCGAAACTACCGAGTTTAATTGGCATAAGGTCAATTTCAAAAGGTTGGTTTAGCAAAATCAGAGTGCAACCTTGGATAACGGTATAAGTGCCTACTAGGTTTCCATCGGCCATTTCAATGTCGTAGGTAGTATCTAGTGCAATTGGTGGGATATTAAGCATAGAAGCAAGAGATATGGATACGAAACTTTTATCGGCTCCTAAATCAAATAATACTCTAGCTAAATGTTGGTTTAAAAGGAACATACCCATAACTATGTTCGGGTCTTGATGAGCGTTCTTGTCTCTTAGCAAGTATGCTTTTCCGTGGGCACTGTTGTTTGCCTTTGAGCATTGGTTTCTGTAATGCCATTTCTCTCTACAAGCATGACAAGTTACTGAAATTGGTTGCAGGTTGTTTCCAGTGGCTGGCCCTTTTTTTTTAGTTCCTGATCTGATGACCCACCTTGTTGCAAGTCTGACACTTGACAGTGCAAGGTCCTGTGTAATGCAGATTGCATTTCTTACACAAAGGAAGATTTTTAGCATACCTATTGTTCTCAGCTGAGGTGGCAGCATAAGCTCTAATGGTTTTTTGCCTTCTATTATGTTGTTGGTGGTGATCATTGTTGCGGTTGTTATTGTTGTTGTTACGGTTATTTTGGTAGTTGTTGTTGGTAAAGGTTCTTCTATCATCAAACTTTCATTTGTAATCATTAGTTCCTTGCACAGAATTATGCTTTATTACCTGATCCATTAACCTCTGGGTTATGGTAATGGCTTCCTCCAAAGTTTAAGGCTTTGAAGCAGTAACATTTCCTTCAATACTTCAGGGTAATCCCCCGATGAAGACTTCCATAAGTTTCTCAGAATTTGGTACCATAGTTGGACATAAGATTGCCAACTCCTGGAATCTTCTAATGTAAGTCTTGAGGTCATTTCCTTTTACAGTCAGATTGTAAAATTCATCTTCTATTTTCTTGACCTCGGTTCTGGGATAATACTTCTTTATTAAGAGCATTTTAAATTCGGACCAGGGAATTTTGTAAGCTTCCTCTATTCCAATAGGCTAGGCGAATGAATTCCACCAGGATAAAGCTTCCTCAGTTAGAGTACTAGTAGCAAATTTTACTTTGTAGTCCTCGGTATAATTACTATGGGAAAATACCAATTCAGTTCGTTTAACATTTACAAGACAACACAAAATAAGAATCCATACAATGATAGTCATATCACAAGTCTTTGTATAATAATCAAAATTTTCATACATAGTGATATTGATATCATTTGACATAGATACTTATTTGGTACAAATTCTAACAAAGAAATACACATCCTTTGATATTACATTGTTGGATATAACAGAAAATTTTAGAATCTAGGACTTTCAGAGATGGACACTTTAACAAGCATCTGACTTATTAGGTTCCTCGGGGACTGGTTTACTTCCCAGTGGTCGTGGTATGATCCATAACGAGTTATCTAATTCTGCAAAGATAGACTTATCAAAGGGATAGTCTGGCGGTGGTGTAGTTGACCTAACCGGTGATGAAGATCCTACTGATGAAGATGGAGATAATGGTATGGGTGATCCAATAGGAGACTCTGTGTCTCTAGGTGATGTAGGTGGAATGATATGCTCAATGTCTTGAGCATTAATCATATCCGGATACAAAGGTTCGAGAAAGCCTGGTGGTAAGAGAGCCATAGTAAACTGGATACATAAAGATACGATACATGAATAACCTTAACACAGGGTATAGGATAGACAGCCACGACATACATAAATCGGTATCATGAAACAGCGAGGTATAATGGAATCACAACTTCATTATGTCATAAACAACTTGTCTACATATTTTACATAACCAAAATTTGACAAGTGTCATTATTTATGCCACACATCCCATGGTTGGATTCTTAACAAAAATTGTACATGACAAGGATCTAGTCTAGTAGTCTGGTGGTCCTCCCTCGTGGTTCTTGAGCTCATGGATCATGTCCAAAAGACTCTTCATATATGATCGGTGGCGAATCTAGATATCCTCAATGAGCATCTCTAGAGTAGAAATCCTGACGCGAGCAAGAACAATATCATCATCATGCCTTATTTGCTCTATCTGAAATCTAGAAATCTGGGTACGGGCTTCTTGAAGTTCGGTTTCTAGTTGGTCAAAATCTCGTTGTATAATTACTCGACCATTACCAAGACCTTCTATCTTATCTTCCATGTGCTTAATGCGCTCAAGAGGGAGCTCATCTAAGTGATTCAAAATAGTCTCGATTTGTTCCTCGCCAGATGCGTCTTATGAGAACTCTCTCCAATTTCAAATACCTAAGGTAAGACAGAGGAATCAGTAGAGTAGGATGATAGGAAACGGGCTCGTTTCTGAGGTGGCAAAATCTCCTCGAGAAGAAAGAAATCTCGGGGATCAAATAGTGGTGATGATGGTAACACTGGAGATGAAGGCAAAACAGTTAGTGGAGCAATAGGAGCTCGTGGCAGTGGAATAGGTGATTCATTACTAGTAGCATTATACTTTCATATACGGATCATCGTGGAAAGGTGAGATGGTTAGCGAGGCTAAAAGATCCTTAGATAGATCCTCTGAAGAGTCAGAAGAGGTGTTTCCCGGTGAGGCTGGGGAATAGTTCGGTGAAGCCAGGGTATAGTCAGGAGTATTCGTAGAGGAAAAAGCATCCTCAACATTAGAATCAGATAGGATATACATAATTCTGTATCAGATAGAAAATAACATAAGTTATTTATATTTACTTAATATTTATGTATCTTTACATACTATTTAGGAAATGTAGTGGCACGGAGGACTTTCTTGGATTGAAAATGGTTATAGTTTAGTTTTTAACCTTGTTCTCTATAACCTAGGCTCTTGATACCAATCTGTAACACCCTGATAATTCACATAGCAGCGGAAGCTAAATTGGGGGTATTACTTCATGAATCAACAGTCATAATCATAGAAAACGACTCAAAAGAGACGTTTTAGAAAATTTATTTATCATTCAATAATATATCAGAGTTTTACAAAAAGGAGGTCCCAAAATACATTTAAAACATAACGGCTGAATGATAACAAGTTTGTCCGCCTTCAAGTCCATGCCACTCTGTGCCTTAAACTGCTTAGTTACCTGAGATAAACATGCTAAAAAGGTCAACACAAAGGTTGAGTGAAATTCATAGGTTTGTAATAAAATGGTTGAATACAAGTCATCATAAGTGGTAATAATTATACAATTACAATTATCAAGGAAAACAATATTATTTCTCTAAGCTTATGAACTCAAACGTTAACATGGAAATCACCTCAGTGACATTATTAAGGAACAAATGTCCTCTTGGAAAGGTAAATTGTCAAAGTTACCTATTATTCTCAAATATAGTTCGTTTGATTACCTCATGTATAGGTAAACACAAACGGGATTCGTTAATCCCAATAGATCTATCCATAATATTCGCGTTCACTCGCAAGTGATTAATGGTTCATGATTAAATGATATTGACAGTGGAGGTAAACTTAGGCAATAATATATCAGGATAGCATACAGTTGGAAAATACTTATATTTATGGTTTATAGCATGTATCCCCCCTCCCCCCACGAGGTTTAGTAAAACATATAAAGGTAGGACTATGAACTCACCTTAACAGGGAAATCTGATTGATGGCAAAAGTAATTCAAGTGGAAGTAAACAGCTTCGTCACGCAACCTGGGGTAATATGTCAAGTCTTAGTTCAAACTTTATTTCATAAAGTTTAACGTAAATGATTTTGGTTTATTAGTTTGTGAAAACATCGTATCACTGTTCGGGCTATCATAATTCAGAGGTCATGTAGTAAACGTTTAAGGAGCTAGGACACTTTAAATCGTAAATCCAGCAACTCGTCAAAACGTCTACCCAAATGAAATCCCCTCACATGAAATTCCCTAGTAACGTGATACGTTATAGTTTAAATGATAAGATTTTATCTTTTTAAGTTTCTTCAAAAGCTAGTGGATGATAAATTATGTTAAATATTTAACATAATTGATTTTATAATGTTTCGATCGATGAATGAAACAATGAATGTGTCGGGTTTGAATAAAATCGAGTCTTATAATGTTTAAATATATTTTTGTTATTAAATATATAAATATTACATTTTATACCTTTGAGAATTTGAAAATGGCAATATATACCCTAGGTATATATATTTTACAATTTAAAACCTCATTTATATTTTTAAAACATATAACCCTTAACTTTAAAGTATGGAAAATAGGCCCTTGTGGTTTTAAGTTTAGATAATTACACTTTTGGCCTGAAAGTTTAATAGTTTTCAAAATGTTACGATATATACCCCTAAGGGTCATTTGAATTGCATTCTTAGTCCAAATATCATATACTTTGTATTTTTAATCTCAAAATAAATTTTCAACATAAAGCTTATCATAATAAGCTAAAATAAGTTAGTTTTATAAGCTTAAAGCTTATGAAATGAGCTTATTAGCTCGAAAAGTAAAAAAGGGTGCGTTTGGTTTTAAAATCATAACTCGATGGTTTCTAGCTTTTAGGGTTTGTTTCTAAGCTTATAAAAATGATAGAATAACTTATTAGATCAGCTTATGGCTTTTAGCTTATAGGGTTTACGAAAAGAGCTTTTAGGGTTTTTAAGCATGAGTTTGGTTTAGGAAAACCAAACGTGTAGGTTTAGGGTTCAAAAGCTTTTCTCACAAAATCATAAAGATGGATAGGAGCTTATTAGGATAGGAATAAGCTTAAGCTAGCTTATTAGGGTTCGCATGGACTTAGGGTTTCCAAAACGGGTCATTTAGGGTTTAGTTTGGTTTAAGGATTTCTAACGTGGTTTTGTGTAATCACATGGTTAAAACAAAGTTTATATAAGATCTAAAACACAACAAGAGCTTATAGAACAAGTGATAGGACTTACAAGAGCTTAAATGGTTCGAAGATGGTGAAATGGGTCGAAAATCCTTGGAGATGAATCAAGGACCTCTTGTTCTTCTTAAACTTGGCTTCTACTTGGCTTAGACTTCCTTTATTTCTCTTATAGGGCTCGGCTAGATCATTGTTTCGAGTGATGGTTTGATTTTGTGGTAAATTATGAAGGTGTGGATGTTTTGGCTTTATATAGGGCTCGAACTTAGAGTGGAGTCCAAGTTGAGAGGAGTAGTGGCCAAGTAGGGAAGAAGTGGTAGCCAAGGTTGTAGCTAGTGACTATTAGAAGCTAGGTTCTAGCTTAGAAAGGTGTAAGATGGTGGGGAGGGTTCGACTAACCAAGGAGGTGACAAAGGGTTTTGCTTGAGGTGCAAGTTGATGAGGTGATGAAAAGGAGGTGAAAGGGAGCTAGCAAGGTGGTGACAAGGTGGTGATGAGGTGGCGACATAGTGGTGAAAGGGTGGTTGCTTGGTTTAGACCTAGTTTGAGCTAGTTAAGGTGTTATCGGGGTGATTAGAGTTTTAGTTTTTAGGGTTAGGGTTTTATGGTTTAGGACGAGTATGTGTAGTGAAATGGAGGGAAATCTAGTTTAAATGTGATGCTTTGGAAGCTTGTAACTCGGGCTAAAAAGGTTGTTAGAAAAACCTATAGAATTTAGAGGGAAATGGAGCTTATTTGAATAGTGTGCTTAATCAGGTTGTACCATAAGCTTAAAAGAGTTGTAATAGGGTTTTAGAGTGAAACATGAATATGTATGGGTAACATAAAAATCAAACCTGAAATCTTAGTATCTATAATGGAGTAAACATATTTTGAAAATAGCTCATGAAAAGGCTAAAATATGGCATGAAGAAGACAGTGCATGAAGTATTAATTTTTGAAAACATTGATCCTTTATATAATCTATGTATTTTACATACTTAATTCATAGAAAGTAATATTTATTCTTTCATACTAAAAAATGTTTAGAACCTGCTTTGATAAAAAAATGAGAAAATAGCATCTACTCTTTCTATCTTATTATTCTTTTGGCACAAATATAGATATTATATCTTGCTTTTGAAAATACCAAGCTTCTTAATATCTTAAAAGTTACTTGTAAGTAAGCCTTAGTTGTTACTCATGATTAACAACCTTATAGCATATATGTATTATTTTTGTATGTAAAAGAATCTAATATTTTAGTATAAGTTGAAGCTGCTAGCTCATGTTTAATCAGTAGGGTGACGGATAACTATATCTTTGAAAGTTCCTTGATAAACTTATCATATATATTTATGTATAACAATACCACTGGTTCAACAATAAATAAGTAGTAACTATTATATAATAAAATACTATACGTATTAAGTGACAAAGTAATCATTTATGTATAACTATGTAATACATGGTTCCTTAATTCGTGTAGATTATCTGAGGGAGGAGTAAGTCGTGTTTTCGGTTACGCGTTAAATTGCTTTTAAGGTACATATATTCTTTTCTTTCTTTAAGGATTCTTATGACATTTGATCCGTATCTATTTTGCATCTTTGAAATCCCTATTTATGTTTTCCATCCTATGATTCGTTATTCGTTGCTACCTTATCTGATAACTTCATTGAGCCCTTTGAATTTGGTTGATATATGCTTCATTTGACACTGTTATGATATGAGTTTATTCGTATGTTTGATCATGACCTTCTTCGGACACATTATGTTTGCTTCGATATTATATATGAGCCCTTTGTTTTGTTCTGATGCCCAAGCTATTAACTAGCCATGGAGGTACCATGGCCGCGTCATTGTGGCACCAATGGCGTGACACTATCTGTGGCGGTGTGATCAGTCCACGGCGTTCTTATTTTTGTGTGTGCTCCTTATGCACTTGGCCATATATGATTTTATTTGATTTGTAGGGGGCGTATGGATGCATCCTAGGCGAATATGTGTAGGTTTTGAATATGCTTTGGTGCATGGCTTAGTGTGGTGCTAACACCCCATTGCACATTGGTAGGGTACATCTGGAGCTGCAGCTCCCATGTACAATTTGATACGATATGATATGCTTTTGATTGTAGGGTCTAAGCATGTGGCATGCTTTAGACATTTGTTTTGAGCTCGATGGGCATTTCTATATGTTTTGTTTGACTATCTATTTCGTTCAGTTCTTATGATATATGAAATCTCTGCTATGAGCTTATGGTGGTTCCAATTTGTTTACTTTGCATATTTGATCTATCCGTTTGTTTATATTTTTGTTCACTGAGCTTTTTAGCTCAGCCGCATTTCTTTTCTCCGCGGCAGGTAATAAGAGGGAAGTTGGTTATGAGTGAAGAGTGCTTAGGAGCTTTTAGTGGACTGAATGGATGATAATTTTCCCTAGTTCATTTAAATTGCTAAACTTTGGATTTTGAATTTTGTCTTCCGTTTAAACTCCGTATTTGGATTTATTTTCATTTGAATGTCATTATGTTCTAGACCTATTAATTCCTTTGTTTTGTTGAGGAACTTTGTTGAACAATTTTATAAATAAAGTCTTCCGCTTGTGTTTGTTTTGATGCCATAAGTGTGACATTTGACCCGTTTTCGGGTTGGGTGTTACAAGCCAGCTGCAGGTATATGCTCCTGGAACATCAGCAAATAGAAAACATACGTAGAAAACTTAGTTTTACCCAACCACACACTTGTGAATAGATCTAATTGATTTACGATATTTTGTCTTTAGATGTGCAAATTAAGTTGGATTGGCAGTTAGAAATCTGTAGCTTCGCTTTGCTACAATCTTTCTTTATATATAATCATAATTCTATACATTTGTTTTCCGTATGTTTGCGTCAAACATTATATCTTGCAACTCACTTTCATAAAAATGATCTTCTGAACTTAATTTTTTCATATAACGCATTGCCAATTGCCAAAACTGGTTTATCTATGCATCAAGGTTCCTAAATTTTGCATGTTTGGTTCGTTGGAAATAATCATACAAATTAGCCATTTTTTAATGACATGTTTAATCCACTTGACTAATTTTATTACATCTATTCATTTGAGACGCTCAACTATTTGGCTTTTTTTTTGGTAAGTTTTTGTTTAAGCTATATTCATTTGACATGTTGGAGATAATGTATTAATGTGTAACCATCAGTTGTAGGTAAACAAGCTGAAATGTGAAAATGTGATGTTGATGAACATTAGAGAATAGATGGTGCACATATAAATTGATCTCCCAACCCATTTGATAACGAAACTAGAAGCATAAAATTTATAAAACTATAACAGGTGTATTGTTGAAAATTACAAAAGTTTAGCAT
>BQNB010083983.1:0-28887 GCA_026074375.1 Tanacetum coccineum
TGCCCAGCTGGATGATCTACTAATTCCCAGGTCTTGTTCTTCCTCAAAGAATCTATTTCTTCTTCCATAACAGCTTTCCACTTAGAATTGTCTTCATAAGCAACTGCCTCTTGGTATGTAAATGGTTCATGAGTATCTTCTTCCTCTGCTACAGCAAAGGCGTAAGCAGCCATATTACTCTCATCTCGAAACCTTAAAGGTTTTGTTCTGGTCCTTGGTTCTCTATCCTGAACCAACTGATAATCTATGAGATCAAGTGTCTGATCGGTTTCTTGATCTCCTGCATTTTTATCATCGTCATCTTCCTGATTTGTATGATCTTCCTCAAGCGTACGATTACTTAACCCATGCAGTTCCACCTCAACCTGTAATTCCTCAACAGACTTATCAGTACCTGCACTAGAATCCTTCAACGTGTCTTTATACATGACACTTTCATTGAAGACCATGTTCCTGTTAGTGACTATTTTAGGTGATTCATTATCAAGCCTATATAGTCTGTACCCCTTCACACCCTCAGGATACCCTAAAAGAACGTATTTAACCACTCTCGGCTCAAGCTTACCTTGTTTAACGTGTGAATATGCGACACAGCCTAAAGTCCTCAACATCCTATAATCACTTGTATGTCCCGACCACATCTCCATAGGTGTCTTTTTCCCAATCATTGTCGATGGTGACCTATGCAGCCGTACTGAATTAATAAACAACATACCTTATCCATGTCGACCTATGCAGCCGTACATGTCGCTTTCGCCCAGAAGGTCTTGGGCAATCCAGACTGAATTAATAAACAACGTACCTTATCTATGAGAGTTTTGTTCATACGTTCTGCTAGCCCATTCTGCTGCGGCATCTCGGTAATTGTCAGATGTCTAGCAATCTCACTCTCAATGCATAGCTACTCAAACTCCTGGTTACAGAACTCAAGACCATTATTTGTCCTCAACTTCTTAACCGTCCTCCCAGTTTGATTCTCTACTAACTGCTTCCACTCTTTAAACTTTCCATATGCCTCGTGTTTAAACCTGAGAATATAAACCCATACCCTTCTGGAATAATCATCAGCAATAGATATGAAGTACCTTTTACCACCCAATGATTCCACCTGAGACGGACCCTATAAGTCTGAATGAACATAGTCTATCAATCCCTAAGTAGTGTGCTTTCCTACACCAAAATTGACTCGATGTGACTTTCCCAAAACACAATTCTCATAAAAATCAAGCTTACCTAGACTCTTCTTTCCAAACAGACCCTGCTTTTCCAGCACTTGTAGTCCCGCCTCGCTTATATGTTCTAGTCTTTTATGCAAAACGTGCGCAAGATTGTCTTTTTCTTCAACACTCGCATTAAGCTCACCTGCCACTGCATGGCCATCCAAAGAGTATACGTAATTATCCCTTCGGGTTCCAGATAAAACAACCCTGGAACCATTAATCACCTTGATTTTTCCCGATTGTAATTTTACGATATATCCCTCTTTTTTAAGAGTCCTCAGCGATATCACGTTTCTTTTCAATTCAGGAGTATACCTGACATTGTGTAACACAAAACTTGACCCATCTTTCAGTTGTACCCTTACCTTGCCAATACCTCTGATTTTGCACTCCATGTTGTCACCTAACAGTAGCCTGCCCGCCATCGCATTCCATAAAATCAAAAAATAAATCTAACCTGGGTGTCATATGGTATGAACCTTCTGAATCCATGATCCAATCTAGTAGAGCCTCTACACTCATCACCGTCATTATCTCAGAACCGTCATAAATCAAACCACTAGAGCTTGGTTAATCATCTTTATTGACGTAACCTATTGACTTCTTGTGATTATTCTTAGGGCAGTTTCTCTTCAAGTGATCCTCAGATTGGCAAATATAGCACTTGAGTCTTCCACCTCGAGACTTTGATCTTGCCTTTCCCCTTGACTGGGGTGAATCTCTACGATCAGTTCTTCCCTTTACATATAACCCTTCACCATCATCCCCATTTGCCTTAGACCTTTCTTTGATTTCCTTTGAATTTAGTGTGGCCATCACGTCCTCCAAAGTCAAAGCTTCCCGTCCATAGAGCAAGGTATCCACAAAGTGTTTGTATGATGCTGGTAAAGAAGTGAGTAATAATAAAGCAAGATCTTCATCCTTAAATTTTACCACAATATTTGCTAAATCAAGAATGCTTTTGTTGAACTCATCTATATGCTGGGAAATATTTCGTCCAGTAGGCATGTAGAATGTATACAACTTCTTCTTCAGGTACAACTTGTTGGCCAATGACTTTGTCATGTACAAAGTCTCGAGCTTTGACCAAACCCCCACTGCAGTCGTCTCCCTGGTAACTTCTTTTAAAACCTTATTACCTAAACACAAAATCATGGCACTGTGAGCTTTCTTTTTTAGCTCAGCTTTCATTTGAGCTTCCATATTTGCAGATAAAACCTCCAGAGCTGCTTCACATCCATGTTGGATTAATAAAGCATGCATCTTGATCCTCCATAACCCAAAATCACCTGTTCCGTCAAATTTTTTGATGTCAAACTTGGCTCCCGTCATTCTTTATCCCTTTGTTGATTTGCTAAACCTTGTGATAAACCCTCACAGTCACAAAATAACAAGGTCCCTTTTGCAATATACCCTCCAAAGTAATCTTCTATTACAATATTAAATCTTTAATAAATCAACTTTCAAAATTGATTATTAAAAACTTTGGAATAAAATTCCCAGCAAGTTTTAAACAAATATTATATAATACTTTGAAGTATTAGTTGACTTTTCAACAAAACACCCACCAATAGTTTAACAATAATTTTCTTTAAACTATTTAAAAAGTAACCTGGTTCGTCTTCCTCCTCAGTACGTCGACAAGAAACTCGAAAATGCACTGATCTTCGATAAACCAAAAAACAACTAAACCTTAAGTCTTCGCAACCTTTTCGCAAACCCGTGCAATCGAAGAACTCAAGAACCCTTCTAATATTAATCTCCTTGCTGCTTTCGTTACTGTTCACGAACCGAAACAACAACTTTTCTTGTTGTCATCGAACTTGGAAGCCCAAATAGAAAACCCTTCTCCTTCCAAAAAATGATCAACCATTTAACGACTTCGAACATAGTATCAAAAAACCTTCGAACCAAGGCTATTGATACCACTTGTAGGTTTTGATAGCCTACAACCTCGATACTAGAACGGATAACCTTGATGTCGAATAAGAACACACCCTTAGCAGATTATATGGATCGACAGAAAAGAAAGAAAAAGAGCACAAGATAATAAACCCTAATCGAATGATTAATATTGAAAGAATGATGTAACAAGATCCCTCCCCCTCGCCTCCTTTTATAGAGATAGGGGGAGAACAAACCCTAAAACACATGGGTTAGACTTGGGACACAAGTTAACCCACGACAACATAACACTTGACTACCCTGGACTTTTGCTAATATAAAGACTAAACATAACAGTTAAAGAATTGGTTTCGAGTCCTTTACTAAATTGTTTGTTTCGTGTGTGATGGTCGAACAAAATTTGGTTCTTGATCAAGTCATAGAAGATATAGAAGTATGTTAGAGTAACGTAAAATGCCTATCAAAATATGTTTTCGCAGCAAGCTATATAAGCCATTACACCATTTGAATATATCAACACAACACGTGTTTAATGGCACAATGTATGTGTCCCAAAATTATATTTAGTCTATTGTGACAAATTATTAAGTGCCACTGTATCTTCAAAATTTGCAGTAACACAACAAAAGAGTGCCACTAATACCTTTTAATGGCAGCGTCGTTAGTGACATTTAGTGTGCAATGAAAAACGAATATGAAACTTTGCTTTATTCTTTGCAACGGGTTCCTAATTAATATTAGTCAAGAGGTAAATCGAATACGAATGTGTTAGTGTCATTTTGTAAATTGTAATACCTTTAATTTTTTTTTTAATATGCAATTGTCATGGAATCTTTAAGCATGGTTTCGAGGGTTCTAAGGAAATTGCTGAACAAGTACTTACAGATTTATATTGCTTTACAATGATTTTCACTTGATAAAAATGGTAAGAAATGTTTAATGTTAGCAACAAGATCATTTTGGGACATTGACGAGTTTGAAAGGGAGCTTTGATCTTTTTCTGAACACGGGGATCTTCTATGAGAATCAAGGTTCTTCCATCATCAATTTTCCAACAAAATTTCGAGTACAAATATGCATCATTTGCATCTTGCTTCCTTATCTGCTAAGATGTATTGGTAATAAACACCTAATCGTGTCAGGGTTAATAGGAAGTGGTTTTAACTAATAGAAACATAATCCTTTAAATGATTTTTTTTATGATTTTATAGATGTGGAGATGAAGTTGTTTCGCTTAACGATGTGGGATTTGAAATTGTACACAAGCATGCCTCGCCCAAACCCATTTAAACCAATTAGTTAAACATTGTTCAAAACTGACACAATTTTAGTAGCACTTCTTTTATCCGTTGGTTTCTTTCGTTATAACTTTTGATATATAATATAATTAATTCACCATTAATAATTATAATAAATATAAGGGATATAGCCTTAACATCAAGAATCACCTTCACCTTAACGAAATCAAATATCAATTATTTATCAAAAAACAAAACCGATGCATCGCACGGGTCTGAATGCCTTATGATAGGAATAATGATACGTGTCCTGATTATGAGGCTTGACAAATTAAAGCTACATTTCAAAATCCAAAAGAGTTGAAACAAATGAAGTATAACTTCATTTTAGATAGAAAAGTTTATGCAAAAATGATGTTTTGCAAGATTTTAAAATATCGTCCAATTTAGCAAAACAGGGTCTTTCTGTGAACTCAAACGAGCTCACATGACATACAGACACGAATATATCTTTAAAAGTTCAAGCTTGTGCATGAATCTTTTAATTGCAAAATCGGGTTTTCTTTACATAGATTTGCATCAAATTATATCAGTAATTGATAAAGCTTATTCAGCAATCAGATTCACTTTTATGTTTAATATGGATTTGTGTAAACTAGAAGGGGGGTTGAATAGTTTTTACTGTTTTGAAATAATACTTAGATTATCGACTTATGTGAACTCAAGAGATATATACAAGTGTATATGATAGCGATGCAATAAGTAAATAAGTAATCTATGAAATATTAACAAGTAAAGATAAGAAAGATCAAACCGATGACACAATGATTTATAGTGGTTCGGCTACAAAGCTCCTCTTCGCCCTACTCCACTCCCTAAGTACCCAACTTGAGAGTTATCTTCACTATGTCAACAAGCTCTCTTTAGGCGAAGAAAACCATACATGTCGTTTACACTTTTTCCAGTACCAAGCTAAATACCTAGTTCTACTTTGAGATAGAACCAATCTAACACACTATATATTTTGTGGCCTAAATACTAACCTATTATACACATATGATACACACAACACACAACACAAGATATACAAGATGAATGATTATCACAAACGTGATGACACAACTAAACTATTAACACTTGAAGCTTGACGTCTTCGTAAGTGTTCTTCACTAAAGAGTGGAATGAGTTGATCACTTGTAATGGATTATGTAACAAGTATAATGATCAAAGAATATAAAAGATAAAAGATGTATGTGAAAAATATTTGTCAAGAGTTGTTTAAAATGAAAGCTTAAGGTTGCTATTTATAGGCAAGCCTTTGAAATTCAAATCTGTCCCAGACAGCTGGTCCGTGCGACTCACGGATCCACCATATGCTGGATCCGTCCCGTGTATTAGGTGGATCCGTGGGTGGAGCTGGGACAGGATTTGTCATTTTGTGATTAACCCCAAATCTATACAAAATATTGTTTTGTACTTAATAAAACTAGTTTATTAGATTCTTCTAGAACAAAATATTTCTTATCACCAATAAGGAAAGATTTTCTAGATTTGGGAAGATTTGGAAAGATTGTTTCCACTTATGGTTAATCTTATTTTGTCTTACATGATTAATATAACTAGCTTATAATTAATCATGTGTTAACTTAAATCATTTGATTAGAAAAGGTTTATGCAAATGATAATATTTTTCTTTGATCATTAACTATGTTTAATAATGTCATATTCATACCTTAAGTGATTTGTCGTCGTCAAGTAAACTTTTGACTAAATAACTTGTTTACGTAAACTTTTACGTAGTATGACATTATATTTGTTATTATCAAAACATGAAGATCATTAAATATAAATATCGTTTTTGCGTAAATATTTGTATTAACAATCTCCCCCTTTTGGATGATGACAAAATATAAACTCATACTTATTTAAAAGTTACTAAATAAGTATTTAGTAGATGAGTTTATATATCTTCTCCCCCTTTTTGTCGAATCAAAAAAGTGTTGTAGAGGCGGTTATTGCAAGTCTTGTTTTGATGAATGCTAAGTCACTTGGTTACGAATGCAAAGTAAAAAATAACGACTAAGTTGCAAGTGCTCTCCCTTAGTGTATACTCCCCCTCGCTTGGGGCAACAAGGAATCGAGCTATGGATCCGTGCTACAAAACAAAGTTAGTAGACAAGCAAAAATATATATATAACAACCACATATGCACACATATAAATGAAAATAATGTTAAATTCATTATAAGGGATAAAACATAAAATTTGGCGTTAAAGCCATTACACAATAAGTTTAAGCTAGAAACAAAAACAATTAAAGATCTTAAATCTTAGGATAAATATCAATTTCCCATATAATCCGAGAGGTGAGGTAAGATTGCCATGCGGCTAATTCAGAAAGTAAGGTGGGTGTGATGAAGAGCCGAGGTGGTGTTGAATGTATGAGAACATGTAGTTGACACGGTTTCAGAGCATTTGGATTTCATGCCTTGTGGTGCTACAACATTAACAAAACATGTTGTGGAGGTGAGGCATGTCGTTTGGATGAACAAAATCCAAGATGTTTAGAGGGTTGGGAAAATCTTAATTTCTAAGATTTGGTGGTGGATGGTGAATGTTTTCAAGTGGAGGTGCATTGTTGTAGAGTTAAGGTGTATTGTTGTTAATGTTAACAAACAATGGTTGAGTTTATGGTAGTGTTTCAAATCCGGGTTGTGGATTTAGAAAACCGGGAGGTGGTCGTGATACACGTGGCGGTGGAGATGGATTAGAAGGGCCCGGTGGCTAATTGTCTATCGTTGACACATAGGGGTTATTTGGTGACATTTGTAGTTGAGGAAGTTCTTGAGGTTCTTGTTTTATCAAATTTTAGGTGGAGGTGCAACATGAGTTGGTGTTGGAGACTCACTTGGTGATGATGATGAGGTGTAGTGTGTACTCTTGCTAGAGATGGATTTTGATAGAGCTTGTGGTGGTGATAGGGATTTCTTTCTAGGAGGTGGTGAAGGAGTTCTCTCATTTGGTTGTTCTTCACTTAAGGATGTGAGATTAACATAGTTTGGATACTTGACACTCATTCTTGTGGTTTTTCTTTTGAAGTTTGGTGAATTTGTTTTGGATGAACTAGTCATGGTGATGAACTAGTAAGGTTGTATATGAGAAATGTGAAGAAAGCGTGAAGAGAATGGTGTTGGAGGGTGATGACTATAAGGAGGAAGTGGTGAAGTGGATTGTATAATGGTCCTTGGATTATATGGAGAACATGTTATATCCTAAGGTTTAAAATCCCACATAGTATCATATAGCATAATTTTAAGATAAAGTAGAAAAAGTTAAAAATCTAGAAAATTCGAATTTTGGTGCCTGGACTAGTGAGCCACAGATCCACCAAAACAACGTACGGATCTACCATATGGTGGATCTGTGGGTCGCTTGTTTCAACAAAAATGACCAGAACTGCATTTTACTCCCTAAACTTAAAACAAATTAAGAAATATGCAAGTAATGTCGCAGATATAGCCTAATCGCATGTAATTCATAACACATAATCTAGTAGACTTGCCCATTATCCTATTAATATTACACGTACTAATTTAACATAGTTTAGTTAAGATTTTAATGCTTCATATTACATATTTGTTAGGAATTTTGTATAACAGACTTAATTCTGTTAGTATTGTAGTTAGTTCTGCTAGTGTAATAGTTAGTACTGTTAGAAGGTTTATCATAGTTAGTACTGGCAATATTAAATAGTTAATACTGTTTAAAAGATCATAGAGATCGAATAGCAAATCATAGTTTGTAATCTGTAACTTAGGCAGATTCAAAGTTCAATATAAAAGTGTTTTGATTATATTCTTCTTTACATTGTTGATTAAATTCCGCGTAATCAATAGTGGTTAATCATTGTTTCATCATTGTTACTTTAGATTTATCTAAGGCAACAAACCCTTTACAAGCTAAAGGTTTAGATCCATTAAGCAAAGGGATCCTACAAGTGGTATCAGAGCTTGTGAGGAAACTCTGAAAAAGAAGAACTTCTTTTGAATCAAAACTACTAGGAACTGATGCAACCTCAGAAGACGATTGGGTAGTCGTAGGAGGAGGTTGAGTAACAGTTGTGTAGCACTCAGAAAATTATAATCGGTGTTTCAGTTGGATGTCAAGAATTCCTTTTTGAATGGTGACCTGAATGAAGAAGTTTTTATTGTCACACCCTGACAATGGTGGAAACTCAAGAGTGTAACATAATGATCAATTCATACACAAGATTAACAATATAGTGGAAAAATACAATGCATACATTAAAGTGTTACGAAGGACCATAATTTGAACAAACCTCGAGTGATGTCTCAAATCAAATCAAAATCCGCAAACTCTTACAATATCCAATAGCCCACACAAGGGTCCAAATCCAAACTTAAACCAAAATCTTCTAAATACTAAAGCCAAATAAAATAAACGAGCAAGACTTCATATGAGAAATCCACACGGGAAACTTCTAAGTATGCTATCACATAACACCAATTTATTCCTCTTTCACTTCACCTGAAAATGATACTCGAAAACGTCAAATCATGTGGTGAGCTCGTAGGTTTGACTTTAAACCCAAAAGCTGTGCCAATATTTCAACAAGTGGACAATAGTGCAATATGACAGTGAATATATATGCAAACAACCCATGACATAGCATCCCCGCTAGTCATGTAACACAACCTAGCAATCCCGCTAGTCAATCACCATATGTCACTTACGCACCTAAAGGGCCTACCAGCTGGAGCACTAAATTAGGGCAGGCCTCACACATACCAGGGTAGGCGTACCCATCCGCTCCAATAACTACACAAATACTGGGTAGGCGTACCTATCCGATCCAAACAATCATACAAATACTGAGATAGGCGTACCCTCGATTCCAAACAATCATGCAACACCATTAGATTCACATAGCAGTCATAAGCCAATATCTTGTCCTAAAAAAACAAATTTCGCATAGTTCAATTCAAAATAGTTCAAAACACATTTGAGTATCATTTTTCCCCAACGAAAAACAGTAGAAAAATAGGGCTACGAGAACTCACCTCAAGCAAGTCTTAGAACCAAATCTCAATCTACAAGCAAATGCAACGACGGCGCACACGAAATAGTCCAGTTAATGTCAATTTAATCATTCATTGCCAAAAACAGTTCTTCACGTTGATGCTTGAGTTTAGACGCGTTGTAATTTACCCGTAACAATTTATGTGGTGTGATGGTTGACAACATTCTCAAACATTCATATCAATATCATTATCATTAATAATACTTATACTATTTATTTTTGTAGAAAATGGATAAGTAATTTACGTAATATTTATAATAAATTATTATAAATATATCTGATAAGGTCCATTCGATAATCTTAGTCACGTAAAAATAATCGTAATATGGTGAAATTGAAACGTTTACTATAATAAACATATTAGAGAAGTTTTGAGCAAAATTATATTTTTCTTCATTTGTGAATTTATAAATAAAATAATTAAATTATATTTTATTATTTAAAATCAAAAATCATGTTTTTAGGTAAAATTTCTATGTATAACTTTTTACGAAAATTTTGACATGACTCGATACGTTCTATGCAACTTCAAGGTTTTTAACCTTTATTTCAAACACTTTTCAAACTTTCGACACTTTTCCGACAAAATTCCAAAATCTCGATCTTTAACGTTTACTAAAATGTTTTTCCCAAAATATCGTTTAATACCACTTCGTAAATACATTTCACTTTTAAAAAGTCCGTCAAAACTCTTATAACGATTAAATACAATAAAGGTCCATTAAGATATTTATAAGTCCAAAATACGATCCAAGTCCAAAACCAAGGTCCATTTATATTCATAAGCTCTTACTAATAAGTAGGAAATAATCCAGACCACAATAAGCCCTCCTATTAAGCCACGGCTTAAATAGGCTTATTAGGTTTTTTCTCATGAGTTCATAAGCTTACACAAATACATATATAGTTGAAAATATGCTAGTGAGCTACGAAAATCGCATTTGGTTCTACCATAAGCTATTAAAAATAGTCACAAACATACGCCATATCAAAAAAATAATCAAATCACTTCCTTGTGATGGAGAAAAGACGTGAGATATAAGCTCAAAATAAGCACGAAAGCCAGCCAAATAAGTTTTACAGCTATTATTCAAATAGCCTATTAGCAAATATGTTATTCACAGCACGGACCACAGCATCAAAATACAAAAAACTCTATTGTTTGTTCTTATTCGACGCAACAAACACCCTTTTATATACCGTTTCGGTTTCCAAAAATTCGTTTTTTTACACGATGTATAACATATTACAATACATTATGATCAATATAAACCTAAACGGGACAAAGGAATTTAAAATTTCGAAAAGTTTCAAAAAAAACTTCAAAAATGTAGATTTCGGCACGAACCGGAACCCAACAGTTGTTAAATGAAACCCAAATACTCTATCACCGTAGTATCTCGTTCTTGATTTAAACAGTTGGAAAATTTATGGTGTTTTGTGGTTTACATTGGTTCATGCATAAGCACACACACATTATGTGTGTGTTTTTATTTTTTTTTGAGAATGAAAAGGTTTATGTGAAATAGTGGATTTAGAATGGCATCTTAGTACCATTTGGGACAAAGTTAGTAAATTTTGGCTCCTTGTCCCTTAGGCTTACACGGTTAGAGAATATGCAATCCTAGGTGGGTTCGGTATTTTTTCGTGTGGGATTACTTAATACTCGTAAAACTTGATCGTAAAACTTCCCCAAAAGTTATATTAGCATTTTTATTCACCTTAAAAATACCTTTCCATTAACCTTGAGTATTTACACGACATATTTACACATTAAACCCTTCAAAACTCATTTGGACATTAACGGATGTGTCAAGACTCGTTTTTCGGCATTTCTCAAAATTCACGGGTCAAACTGTTAGCCTCATTTTTAGTGAAGCTGGCGTCTTACACGTGAATTGGACTAGTTTTGGACACTGCGTACCACGCAGGGGTCATTTATGTTAACTAGGAATAGTTAGCTTTTTGTTTCTTATATAAATACCCCTTATGGCTCTCCATGAGGGGTGGGTGTTCATTTTTTTCTTTTTTCATTTCCAGCCGTTTCGAAGCTTGGAACGAGGAGATCGCCGTGGTAACCTAACGTAGTTGGGTTACGGGAGTTTCGAGCCTTGAAACATCATATTTTAGGAGTTATTTACATTTTCGTGTTTTTTTAAAAAATTTGGAACTTTTGTTTTTGGCATAACTTTCGGCCCGTTTGTCTTTTAGGGCCTGTTTCAGCTTCATTTTCTTATTTAAGTGTTGTACTAAGCATCTGGCTATTCAGTTCAAAAGATATGAAAAGTTTATTTTTGGCAGTTTGTCAAGAATTTGCCTAACTATCGGTATTCCTCTCGAATCAACGATAATTAAAAGAATTGTTTATGGGTATTCGTAGAATCAACAGATCCAATTAGTTATCCCTTTTAACACACTACATCACCTTTAGTTTCTAAAACATAACAAAAATGTAGATCTGGTCCTTTTTATTTTAACAGCTTATTTTGAGCTTTTTATAAGCTTATTTGGGTGTTCAGCTTATTATGTGGTTGTTGGTGTTTACTGCTTATTTCGTGACCCTCTTATGTGCTTAAAAAGCTTATTTTCGTCAAATATTTCTGGGTTTCTTTTGAAGGCAGCGAAACATGTTTGAAGGCAGCAAAACATGTATGTTTGATGTAAGCGAAATATGCAGGTTTGAGGTTGAGCGAAATATGTTTCATGGTTAAGCGAAATATGTTACAGGTGTTACTGTACCGAGCAAAATATTACATTTCCTATAAACGTTACTCTACCCGTTTTGTAACAGACGAGCGAAACATGTCTCATGCGAAACATGTCTCGAGCGAAACATGTCAGGCGAAACATGTTTTGACTCGCACCAAGTCAACTCGATAATTACCAAGTTGACCCGGGTTAACTCACTGAGTCAAAGGTCAAAGAAAAAGAACATATGAAGTACAGACTTAAAGATAAACCCTCAACTCAAACAACATCAACAATCAACCACAGCAACTTCTACAATCACCATCAAATCCAACCAAAAACTACATAAACCCATCGTCACAGTCTCATCACAAATCCATTAACTAATCTTATCCCATCACATCTTCCATCAAGACTCGAAAACAAACAAAATAAAATTGATCTCAGATTTGTGTTTCTTTCCCCACAATCTTTACAAGATTAAACACATATTCATCATAGATCTTTAAAAGCCAAAGCTTTTTGTTTTGATATACGAAAATAAATATAATTTTATAACAAATCTGTAATAAATTATGCTTTGTTTCGATTGCAACAAAATCAAACAAAACCTACCCGAGACCTCTCTTGGAGACCTTGAAGAAGTGCGTCTGAATCAAAATGAAAAAAGGTATGCGTTTGAAACTTGTACTGCGTATAATTATGTGTTCAAGGATTATATCTAAACGAAATTCGAGAGTTTGATTTGTTCTTGGTGGCTGCGTTGGAATGTTAAGATATGGGAGAATTATGTGACTACGTTTCAATAAAGGAAATGAGGACTAGATTTATGGCTGTCTGTTATTGAAAAAAAAGGAGGCGGCATGTATTTGGTATAGGACAAGTAGGGTTGAGATAATGAAGGACTTTTATACTGAAAAATTAGGGTATGTATCTGGTTATAATTTTTAGATGGGCCAGGTATTGGATTGTTTGTGATGGACCCGGCTTATAACACAAAATATAGACCTCTTTGGCTTTGATTATTTCCATGATTAAAGTTCATGTTCATATACGTTTTAGTCTAATTGTGTAGACAAATTACACATGGGCTGCGTCACTTTGCAAATATCTTGGGCTGAATTCAATTATTATCCGAAAATGTGGATACAATTGAAATATTGGGTTGGTGTTATTGGATTAGTCCGGGTTTAATGGATTGAGCCGGGTAGTAAAACACTATCATGTCGGGTAAAGTATAAATGATCGGGTTTTATTACTTGGATGGGCCGTTATTATGATATTTTTTTGAGCCGATATCCGTTAAACACATTATCAAAAATCACGAACAACAACACAACCAACACAATACATTACACTAAAAACGATCCTTATCAAAATTCACCTTCACTCTAAACGGCTATTATTGAGTTTAAATGACTACAGGGTTTTTTGTACGATGTTACTTATTTAGGATTGAAGTGGTATTTCACAGAGAGTATACTTATTTCGTCTTCGATTTCTTCTACCTCTACAACGAAGATGACTTGTTCAGGCATATACGATTTGTGATGAAGACTTGATTTATCTAGTTATACCTGATTTAAGGAGTTACATTGTAGTACTCACGGGTTATAACTATCACTTTAAGAAGTTACATTGTAGTACTCAATGACTCACGTAGTTGAGGAGTGTTTCAAGAGGTATTGTATTTTTTATATACTTTTGGGTGAGTATATGGTACTTAGAGATTTGCCTCTGCACCGTTCTTCATAACGCGGATAGTACAAGATTAAGTCATAAGTTGGGGATTTTGCTTCATTTTCGGGTTTGTTATATCGGGTTGTCATCCATTAGTGATCATCAGTATTAGCCGACATAATATATAAGGGGATTTAGATCCGGTTAATTAAGAGATATTTGTAAAGAGAGTACGATTCGACATCTTCTCACAGAGTATTGCTTATGCTATTACGGGTATGTGAAGCTAAGTAAGCAGTTCTAGTTGGCATAAGATGTACACATGAGTATGATGATTCCTCAGTTAGTCATCATCCTGGAGGGAGAAATACGTACATCCGGTACTTAGTTGTTTTTATGTTACCGTTTTGATGTTACCGTTTCGACTACATAGAGGGATAAATGGCATACACTCGGGACTTAGTTGACTTTGGTGTAGCAAGTCATACCATGTCTTTTCGAGAGGGAGAAAAGTGCATTTCCGGGTCTTAATTAATTTTGGTGCTACGGTTTCGACTTCGTTAGTGTACTTCGGGACTGGAATGCTTCCTAAGTGAGACGATGTTGATGATATCATCCATCCCACAAAGTATCCTAAATGAGAAAGGATGTCTTTGAGAAGACTAGTGCATTAATTCTTATCAGTCTCAGGGGTGTCTGTTTGGGAGGGAGCTAAAGATTACAGTGTGTTCATCTACAAGCCAAAGAAATAAAGCTGGAGTATTCAAGAAGATCCAAGTCATTGAAGACAATCTCAAGGAATACTAAACTTCATTCTTATCATTTTACTTTATTTTGCTTGTAGAAAACATTGTAACCAATTCACATGTGACTCAACTCAGAGGGAAATTGTTAGCCTCACTTTTTAGTGAAGTTGGTGTCTTACATGTGAAGTGGACTAGACTTGAACACTGCGTATCACGCAAGGGTTATTTATGTAAACTAAGAATAGTTTGCTTTTTCTTTCTAGTATAAATACCCCTCATGGCTCTCCATGAGGGGTGTTGGTGAAATCATTTGTGTAACTTTCTAATTCCAAGCTAATAAACATATTTTTTTCTCAACCCTCTCTCTACTTTCTCTCACTAAAACAAACATGTATTATCCTTGTTATTTTGATCAACCAAGACCCCCCGAAAAGGGGTTTTGAATCACGCTGCAATTTGAATTAAAATTTCCCCCTCACAACATCTACCCTTTCTTACCAAGTAAAGCATATTCCCTTGGCATATTATTTCTTCATAACTCATGCCAACTCTTCACTTAACCACGGTTAGTTTTTAACCCATCCTAGTACACACACAACCCTCTCAAAACACTTAAATTTGAAATTCAAGTGTGCTCTTTTTCACACAATGACAACTCATCCTAAACACTTTAATTTGAATTTGAAATTTAAATCATGGGAGGAAAAACCTTGTATCCATCACATAGGGAATATCCAAATATACTCTTTGTTCAATGGTTCTTTCATTTCTCTTTAAAATGGACAAACACCCCCAAAACTTCTTTTATACACTTCACAAAGGTTTTTATCAAATGGCTATTTGAGTTGGTTGACCTTGAGTGTAAGAATGATGGAAAGGTCAAAGCATGAAGTACAATTGGGGGGTTTAGCAAGACGGATATTTAAAACTCCAAAACCTAAAAAACCCGAGATGGGGTCCTGACGCGTGGGCAGCGCGCCAGAGACTATTAAGGATTGCATAATTTTTTAGGTTCTTGGCCTATAAATACCCCCCTTGCCTCTTCTATCCTTATTTATTTCCATTCTTTCTTTCCTTTATTTTCTATTCTCCTATCCTCTAAGTCTAACATCTAAAGTGTTTTAGTCTTCTCAATTCTATCATTCTATTAAAGAGAACACATCTTCACATGAGAGCCACACAATGACACTTATGTGTTGAGTCGAGGGTCTTCTTTCTTATACCGTTTCTATTAGAATCGAGTCTCTAGGTTAGGTTAGGACTTAGTTAAAACAATCAGCTATAATTCAATTTGGTTGTAAGGGAAGTCTTGTATCGTTGTGATCAAGCGTAGATTGTGTGGTAATCTAGTGGGGTTTGGTATACTTCCAAAGGGGGAGTATTTTATGTATTGGTGGTTAAGTCGAATCACGGGTTCTTGTGGGTGGTTTCCGAGCGCAGATTACTGTTAGGAGTAGCTCTTCTTAGTAAGCATCGAGCATAGTGCATATCGGTCGAGTGAAGTTGTAACGATTTATAGTCCACCATAAGGATTATACTAGTGTAATAGTATCGGTGTCGTGGATTCGCAACTAGGCGTAGGGATGATATAAACCCCCTTCGCCAAACCAATATATATCGTGGTGTCTCTTTTTCTCTCTTTGTCTACTTATTGGTTGTGTTGTTAAGTAGATTATTACACCAGTCAGTTTCTTTAAGACTTGAAGTTTTGCAAACTTCAAAGAAGTCAAAAAGACCGTATTCACTCCTCCCCCTCTATGGTTCTACAAACGCCTTTTTCGCTTTGGTATCTTTTGTGGTGCATGCTATGAATAATTGTTATTAGCAACGCTGCGTGTTTTCTGGTTTGAAGATTGTGTCTCATTCCGTGATGATATAGTTTATAGCAGCGCTCGGTGGTTTTTCCTTCGAAAAGTGTGTTGTTTACGGTTTGTGTCTAAGTGTTTTGGCCTTTGTTTGTATTTCGAAGTAATAAAACCACCGACCTTAAAGTGTTGCTATGCAGGTGACATTTGGTTGATGATGAGTTTATTTGTGTGTTATTATGAGTATGGTAAGGCGTGTTTTGTTTGCGTGTGGCAGGGTAGAAGTGTGCTTTTCCATTTGACATTCCCGTTGATGTTGTGGAGTTTCGTGCACGGTGCATCACAGGGTTTTTTCCAAATGATGTACAAACAGTGTGGGTAAGAAATTTTCTTTTTAACGATGGTACTTTGCGTTTTTTTCATTTTGTTGAAACTTTGTCGTCTAGGGTGTTTTGTTGGATTGTTCGTAGCTTGTTTGTATATGAAATTAATTTATGCGAACTGTATGTCGTTTGTAGTTTGTGTTGGACTGTTTTGGCATTTGTTTGTGTTTCAAAATAATGAAATCAACACATGTTTTACTTTAGTACGTTTTGTGGTGCTCAATGTGAATAATTTTTTTTCCTGTTTTTTATGTATTTTATTAGGGTATGGAAAAATATGTTACTACGTTTCTATTAATTTTTTCAGGTTTGCATTGATGTTAGTGCTGCTTTGGGTTGCAATACAATAAGTTTTACAACCATCGTTGTAGTGTAGTATATGCAAGACTCGGGGGAGGAGGGTTGATCATTCTCTAAGGGAATAATGAGGTAGGCACGAAATGTATGCCACTAAGGTCTAAGGGCTGAGGAAAGAGTATTTTTGTGTGTTTATGTTTTTAAAAAGCAAGTAAATCTAATATTTTAAGAGGGGTTTTTAGCAAATTTAAACTACTCTCAATTATGCAAGAAATGTAAAAATGGGGGGAACTTGTATATGTAAACAAACATGTTCACTTAAGATGCACTATTCCCTAGTTACTCTACCTAATCTATCGCCTTATCACTCCCTTGCTAGTGTAATGTGAAGTATTCCTAATTCAATAACCGGTTGGCCATGCCCGCTTCTATGTGATCAACTAAGTAGGCTACGCCTATCGAATGTCTAGATACCTAATAGTTAAACCACATACAATAAATACTCGCTTAAATTAACTACATAAGACGTATGGTTCGTTAATTAGTCATTTTTTAGTAGACGTCTAGCTAAAGTACGGTGTTTAACTAGTTTTCTACTACCTAACGCGCACACCACTGGCAAGAACCAATAGGTCAAGTATTACGACTAGGTTTCATACAATCCTAAGAAAACACTAATTAATTTAACCTAACATGTTAAAATTAAGAAAAGATAAACACATAATTAAACAATTGAAAGACATCATAGTTGAATATTAAGAATTGATTAACATAACTCAATGATACATCTGAGTATATGAAGTATCAAGGGCATAAAAAGCTCTAAAATTCATCTAAGTATTAGCTCTCGAAGACCCTCTAAAGTTCCACATGATTTTACGAAAATATTGCAAGAATATATATATATATATATATATATACATATGACGGCTTCAGGTTATTGCCTTGACGCCGTGACCCCACCGTCAACAATTAGGGTTAACTTCCATCGCCTCATTTTAACGGCGTCACCAAAGATCCTGACGCCGTCCCTTGATGGTCTTGACGCCGTCACGTAGGCCGTCAGGATTTATTGAGTCATCAGACATGATTTATTTTTAACACTTTATGGGCACATTCAGTGAAGGCGTCAGAATGGTGGTCACGAAGCTGAAACTTGTCTTTTTTTCTTCATTTGTTCTCCAAATCGAGCCCAAGTCATGTGTATTCCTTCCAAGTGCTTACCAAGTATCTATAACACTAAAATAAAGGATGTAGTGCCATAAACGAGCATATTTTCATGATTTTAAGAGTTAAATGACCCTGAAAAAGTGTATAAAATTATACCTAATCAAATATCCCTACACTTGGGATTTGCTTGTCCGCAAGCAAATGAGATTTTCTACCTAATAAACAGTAAATTCGGGGGCATTTAGCTTGCTTAATAAAACTAGTTTATGGCACAACCGGTTTGACAATACACTTTTACCAGTTTCAAGAGCACGGAAATATATGCTCGCACATCTTATAAGTGTTTGGATTCTCTCATCTCTCGGTTGTATACATGATATATAACATAATAGGAAACAGGAAAATATACACTCACTACCTGTCATAGCATATAGATTACCATAAGCTTGGTAAAATATAAAACCTTCACCACTTTGGCGTAAGCACCTAGAATTCACTATCAAATAAGTCTTTTCAAAGGGTTGTAATGATAGGCGAAGGGTATGGAATACACGATAAGGGATTACGGGGGATATTTTACTGGTGGCAAGCTAAACACTCACTAAATTACAAGTAAATACACGACGTTGCTAAGCCAAGACTCGACAAAACATCTACTAATCATAGAAAACTTTACATCAAACTCTTTATTTTGTTTTCTTGACACTTTCAGCATAAGCAGGATGGCAGTCTGTATATTCTATCACATTTTGTTTTGCTTTTTTTATTTTTTACATTTTTTTTGATTTTTTTCTTTCTTTTTCTCATTTCCCCCCATTTTTTAATATACACTTTTACCCTGCCATCATTAATCATATGAAATGAAATAAATAATACATGACTCAGGATTTATAATGACATCACTACACTTGAGTTTTTTAATAACTCATAATAAACTAACTAATGACCCGAATTAAGATAATCAATAAACATAGAGTACATTAACTCTCATGGGGTAATAAGTTGACTTCTTACCCATTTCTCCATAAAATAAATATTACCATGAATCCTAATCGTCCCAAAACTGTATACATTGTCAAATGACTCAACTTAGCAACCATGTAATTAAGCAAATAATTAACTAGGGTTAAACATATGCGATCAAAATAATTTACTAAAAGTGAGTACATACAAGGGGGCTAAGGAGATTTTGATGTACATTTAAGTGGGGTGTAAATGAATGCTTTTCAATAATAATCTGAAATCCACCGGAAAATCACAAGAACCGTGAAAAAGATAGGCTCCGAAGGGTGTACTAGATGTATCTTGCACTAAAAATGAGCGCATAGCAAGGATGTGAGGTAGTTATATGACCAATGATATCATCATAACTATAACAAATACAGGCTAAACACACGGGTTATCATAATGCCTCTTATCACTTAGTAAATCCTAATCACACAAATGAGATCTCACTAGCGGTCTCGGGATAAATTTCTAAAACAAGTTCTAGAATCTAGTACACTACGGGTACACTCAACCATTTATAAATGAATGCCATATAAAGCGCTCCTCACAATATGGGGGTAAAGTTTTGAGTGGTAGAGTTTTGTGCTAGTCATATAAGTCATATTCATGCGACGCTCTTAAAACTACAATGTCACTAGTAAATGCCATAAAAAATTTAAGTTGGGCCAAAATTACCGCCCTAAACTATGTTTCAGTATATTTCAAATCATTTTGAAGACAAAGCAAATGCGAATGAAAGAAAAGTTTCTAAGGCTTTCATTACCCTCCCTACACTTAAGTTGAACGTTGTCCCTAATGTTCTAAAAGCACCATAAAACAAGAAAAGGAAAATAAGGAAAAGGAAACGAAATTGGTACTCCCATGGTTTGCTCGACATGAAAGAAGAAAAATGATGATCCGTCTAAATCGTCATCCAAGAATCGTCAAAGTGGAAATCCTAAGAACTCCCGGACACTTTCCATCCAATATAACCTAAAAATCTAAGAAACATAACTATACCTACGTAAACCGACGGGAAAATATACATAATTGCAATATTAACGAAAACTAAATCCTAAGAAAGCATATAAAGATAGGATACATGTGTTAATGTTAAAGTGGCTTTCTGCAAAAATCTGGAAAATTAAAAATTCTAGAAATTCGACAAAATTTAACATTCAAAAATTCGAAATATGGATTTTTGTCTTTGTTGCAAGCTGACGTCGTTAGGTTCAAGTCCCGATGTCGTAGTTTTCGTTTTCGTTTTTTGGAAAAGTTTCTAAAAAGATCATATTAATTATTTTTGGAAAAATCATTGCATAAACCACATAAACGGTTATTTAACACCCCTAAATTTCAACGCACACAAAAAGCGACGCAATACGGACATACAACCTTGGGTATTAAAATCATAGAAATCAAAATCACAAGGAAATAGAAAACGACTTATCGGAAAAGAGCGTTTTAAAATCGATTTGTAATCCATTTAAATAAAATTCCAGAGTAATTAAACATATCTCCCCACAGGACGTACCACATTAATAACATAAGATTTTTTCCAAAACCATTGATGAATTAGTTTGATAAAATGAACAAAAACAAGTTTCATTAAAAACTTAGAGCGCATACTCCCACGTACACATCATCCATCACCCTTGGGTTACCTGAATAAAACCATGCTTAAAAATCACAAAAATGTTTATGAAACGCAAGAGTTTGTAAGAGATAAAAGTGAACACAATTTTAATTCAACTAGTGACTGTTGTTACGAGAACCAAGCATAATCACGTTTCTATGCAATAATCATGACACCGAACTAACCGTTAAACACATATCTTGTAATTAAAACTCAGTTGCCCCACAACTAGTTATATTGACCTTATACCAAAATTCTAAAATAAAATTGTCCGTTGACCTAGGCGACTCACATTCGATTCATACCCCCGGACAGGCTGTCAAACTCAATAGATCTATTTTATTTTACTAGCATTCACCCATTTATAGGCAATTTAACATCATGATGTTTTGGGACTTTTGACAATAGCTACTCATTGCAATTAATCTCATATTCGGTCCAGCATTACCATAAATTCTCTTGGTGTTTCAAATTTTGTAAAACAATCATGTATCTCCCACGCGGGGTTTATATTAATTACAATTTAAAAGTTAAAAGAACGAGCTATGAACTCACTTTGGTAAGAAGTTTCGTATAATAGATGCAACAACGAACGAACAATAATGATACGCCTCAAACCACGACTCCTATAATATATTGGTCCGTGATCAGAAGAAATAAAGATCGGGTGGAAAATGCATAAATTGCATAAGTAAAATAAATATATTTACAACCACACACACACACACACACAGAAGACACACACACACACACACACACACACACACACATATATTATATAATATAATTACATATTATGAAATCCACATGAACGCTCTAAGTTTTATTAATTAAGTCCATTTTTCTTTAGCATTATACGCTCAACAATAACTTATGCACTATTTTTCGAAAAATTTCTTATTTTTAGCAGGTTACTATTTTAGGAAAGTTTATTTTTTAAAAGTTTCTATTTTTGGAAAGTCCGCTTGTGGTAAGATATTTAATTACCGTTTAATAAAATGTTAAGTTGTGCCGTCACCTTCCCCGACGCTAAAATCAAATCCAGAATGAGCCAATAACATTAATATATATAACTATCATAATTATATATATATATATACATATCAATTACATATAATAATATTCATTATATAAATACTCAATAGTAATGCACCCAAAATGTTCATAAATACTCGAATAGAAAACTATGATCATGAATAACACAAGGGCTTCGAGGAGTCTTAGCGCGCATAAAAAGGGGTTATAGTTTAGGTAATTTTTTTTGACCTAGTTCTCTATAACCTGTAGCTCTTGATACCAATCTTTAACACCCCCAAATTTCAACGCAGCGGGACATACAACCTTGGGTGTTAATTCATAGTACGATCGCACAAGGATATAGAAAACGACTCGAAAAGAGGCGTTTTAAAATATTGTTCCATTTAAAGAAAATTCAGAGTAATTAAACATACGTCCCACAGGATCGTTACCAAATTCATATCATAAGTTTTGCTAAAACATGGATGATTAGTTTGATAAAATGGAACAAAATACAAGTTCTTTAAAACTTTAGCGTAGACTCCTCGTACACAACATCCATCACCCTTGGTTACCTGAGATAAAAATGCATAAAAAGTCAACAAAAATGTTGAGTGAATCCATAGAGTTTGTAAGAGATAAAAAGGGAACACAAGTTTAATTCATCGAGTGACTTGTTGTACGGACAAGCCATTAATCACGTTTCTATTGCAATGAGCTCATGACACCGAACCTTAACGTTAACACATATCTTGTATGTAAATCAGTTGCCCCACGACTAGGTATTATTGCCTTATACCTAAAATTCTAAATACAAATTGTCCGTTGACTGGGTGCTCACATTCGGATTCATACCCCCGGACAGGGCTGTCAAACCCAATAGATCTATTTATTTGTACTAGCGCTCACCCATTATAGGCAATTAACAGTTCATGATGTTGGGGTCTTTTGGCAATAGCTACTCATGCAATTAATCTCATATTCGGGTCCAGCATACCATAAAATTTCTTGTGTTCAATTTTGTAAAACAAGCATGTATCTCCCTCGCGGGGTTTATAATTACAATTTAAAAGTTAAAAGGCGAGGCTATGAACTCACCTTGGTAGAAGTTTCGGATAATAGATTCAACAACGAACGAACAATAATGATACGCCTCAACCACGACCTATAATATATTGGTCCGTGATCAGAAGAAATAAAGATCGAGTGGAAAATGCATAAATTGCATAAGTAAATAAATATATTTACTACACACACACACACACACACACACACACACACACACATATTATGGAATCCACATGAACGCCCTAAGTTTTTATTAATTAAGTCATTTTCTTTAGCATTATACGCTCAACAATAACTTATGCCACTTTTCCGAAAAATTTCTATTTTTAGCAGGTTACTATTTTAGGAAAGTTTCTATTTTTAGAAAGTTTCTATTTTTGGAAAGTCCGCTTGTGGTAAGATATTAATTACCGTTTAATAAAATGTTAAGTTTCCGTCAACCCCCGACGCGCCAATAACTTATATATGTACTTATCTATATTTTCCTTGTTAATCTTATACATATATATTTTTACATATAAAGTTTCTAAATATAGACTTACTATTTTTAGACATAACCGAAACGCACTCAATAATATATATATCGCCTAATTACTTCCGTTAACCTTTTATAAGCTCGAACGGACTCTAAAACGCTCAAATTCCCATTTTTTGTCAAAAATCAGCAACTTAACCCATCTTTTATAAGTTTTTGACTTTTATTATAATTTTGTAAATTCTGACCCGTTTCAAAAACGACCCATTAGACTACATTTTCACGTCTCGGACTCTAAAGTACTTTGACGTAAAACGACGTTCCGGACAACTTTTTAGTTTTAGCCGAGACCCGAAAATCGACAGAAATGGACGAAAACGCCCCTGCATCAGATCTGATGCAGTTTGTACAAAGTGAAAAACCCAGACTTTGCCCTAGCTTTTAGACCCATTTTTACTCGATTTTAGACTCAACCGACCTCGCGAAGCAGTAAAACGGCCATCCGAACAACTTTCGTGTTTTGGCCGAAGGCTGAAACGGACTAAAAAGTGACGAAAATGCACCCGCAAAAATCTGACAACAACCATTTACACCTCAAAAGCTGAATTTTTCAATAATCATTTTCCTAGTTTCATATCGCCATAAAAACTTCGTTTTTAGGAGTTATAAGGCGATCCATATATGGAAACGATCGTCTTGACAAGCTCTACTGTAATCTTAAATAAAATTGTAACTTTATCATTTTTACGACATCGAAAAATGGGCTGTACTTTTCTGCATAAAACGACCCAATACAAAACCATACCAATCACTAATTTCACCATATCACAACTCCACAAATATACTTAACTAGCCTATCTCCTTCCACTAACATATCCAACTAGTGACAATATCTCAAAATTCAAATTAAGAATATTCTAATGGATTTCATAATACATAAAAATATGAATGTATGCATGATCACATAAAAAAAATCAAATATCAAATAGGGTTTTTAGAGTGCTCACAATACTAGCAATTAGCAAGAAAATAATCAACACGAATCCCTCTTTGTTCCTTTGATTTAGCCGAACCTTCAAACACAACTCCAATAATCAAACCTTTGATTTTATACAACCCAAATCTTGTAAAAGCCTTAATCTTCAATCTCTAACCTATTCTTTGCCCAAAAATCCAAGAAAACTAGAAAATCAAGATTTTTATCAACCCTCTTGCATGATGATTTTTACTTGTAGAATTGATAAGGTTAATGTAGGATTAATGTGGGTGATTGTAGGAGTGTATTGTAGTGATTAGGAATGGTGGAAAATTTTCTATGGTGGTTTTTATGGTGTTCTGTTGTTCGACAGTAGCAAAAGAGAGAAGGGAGAGCAGGGATTTGTCTTCTTGTGGGTTATTGTATGATGAGTTAGAGTGAATGGGATAGATTTATATTTTAAAGCCCATGCAAAACACAATCATGAGTGCCTGGGAAAGTTTTCAAAGTGGACTTGGTGTTGTATGGTTAGATGGGGCGGCAAAGGAGAGGCTATGGGCCTTTTTTTGTAAATATTGTTGAATTGTTTTGTTAATTTGGTGTAAGTATAAAAATATGAAGAGTATACTTATGTTTATGTAAAATTTTGAACAAGGATTTTGCTGAATGCTGGAACAACTAGGATCATAAAAATAAATATTTTGAACCAATTGAGGCGAAATATTGAATTTTTGACTTCTTAGAATATTTAAACGGATAACGATCATAAGCATGGCTCGCGAATTATTTAAAATGGCGATTTTTACTAAATCGTCAAAAAGGCAAAACTCATTATTTTACCAAAAGTAGAAATAGAAATTAAGTCGGGATTTAATATTGACCTCGAAAACGCAAAATGTCACATTAGCCTTTTCCCAATTATTTACATGATTAATCATTTGTTCTGACATTTGTTCAATCACAGATAAAACCATTGAATCTTGTTGTGCATATAAATTAGTATCTTGAACAGCTTCCTTTTGCGTTTCTTGCAAATATTGAGAGTACGGAATGATATTGATATCATTTGTTATCTCATTATCTGTAAGATCAACAACTGGTGTTTGTTCAAACCCTGCATTTCATGCACACTTTGATTATCCATATCATTATGATAGGGTTCAAAATGAGGTAGCTCTGAGATAACGTTTGAACCATAGTTGGAAAGATTGGTCATTAGAACCGCCTTTGCATTAGAGACATGATCACAGTCATAATCATAAGCATCTAGATCCTCAGTCTGGAAAGCAGCAGTGTTTTGGAATGGTTTTCTGAGCAGCTTGACCGTCTGCAATGCCTGGATATGCAAGAAATTCTAGTTGCTCTTCATCTAAAATTTGACCAGATTCCTGTGCTTTAGCCAACATTGCCTTTTCCTTAAACCATGCAATGTTCCTTGGCCTCTTAGGTTGAGTGCATTGCCTAGCCATGTTTCCTTCACCTTGATAATTATAACATTTAACAACCCTTGCCTGCCCTCCTGCATTATTTCCCCTAGAACTAGTAGCATTACCCTTATAACCAGTACTAGCATAACTTAGTCCTTTCCTCCTTTGAACTTGTTGCACAGTAACTATGTCGTCTTAAATGGTGGTCTGCTTTCTCGTATTAGAGGAAGTTCTAAGTTGATTGTTGGTTGAAGGGAACCTTGAAGCAACTACAACTAACAGGAAAGCCATTGCCTTGTTGAGATAGGAAATTAGATCATCTCCTTGAGAAAACATAGGAACAGTAAGATCTGAGTCTAATTGAGGAAACTCAGTCATTGTTTGTGTTGAAGCTTGAGGTGAGTGATAAGCAATTGGTGGGATAAATAAGGTTTGATGATCCATATGAGACTGGTATTATTGTGATGGTGGAATAGATGAATGACTGATTTGTGGTTTTGATAGATGAGGTGCTGCATTCATTGGTGAATATGATTAAGAAGAGTGAACTTGTGGAATCATTATGTTTGATTGTTAAGGAAACTGTGTAGCATTGTATTGAGAATGATAGTTGGTAATGTGAGAAGGTGGTTGATTAAAATTGCCAACAAATGCAAGAGGATCTTGGTATCGTCCACGCAACAAGCGAATTTTATTTGCATGAGCCTCATGTTGTTCGAGATATGAATACAATTGATCAAAGTTTATAGTACGCAAATCTCTAGCCAACTTCACATCCGTCACAAATTTGCTCCATTCTGGCGGTAGACTGTTCAGAAACTTTATATTCACTTGAACTGGTCTCATTGACATGTAGATAACGTTCATGTTATTGATTAGTTGAGTAAATCTCCAGTAGTACTGATACAGTGTTTCACCTTTCACAAATGAAAACTTATCAAACTCGTCATACAATTTACATTCCTTTTCTTGTAATGACAATTTAACTTTATCCCATATCTCTTTGGCAACTTTATAATGATTGACAATGGCATACACATCTGGTGGAATACCTTGAAGAATGATGTTGGTACCTTTAAGATCACAGTCAGCTTGGAGTTTCTCTGCAACTGAAAGTTCTTCATACTTCTTTGTCCTAGTGGTACCATTCTCTTCATCTATAGTAAGCCATACAAGTGGACCATTTAGAACTAAGTTAAGAATAATTCTCCCATTCTCCCTATTCTCTATGTATAGTTCCATATGACTCTTCCAAGAATCATACATAGATGTTTCCAACATAGGAGGACGGTTGTCCGCACCGGCAATGATCATGAATTCTGCTAAAGTTGTCATTTTAAATTAATTGATTAAATGAGAAAAGATAACTTTTGATCGTTCAGTGATTAGAGGTTATTGTGTTAAAGTGATGTTTGTTTAGGTGATGAAATAATGGAATTACAAGGAATTTTACAATTCTTGATAAAACCGGGAAAAGAAGTTAATCTTTCACGGGATTTTACAAATCAAATAAAAACCGTATAAATCACCTAATGGAAGTGGTATAATACACCTAAGCAAAGGGATTTTAGATTCGCTTACAATGTTTAAAGGCTGTTTTTGGGATTTAATTACAAATTGATTACGGAGATTATTGTTTATCACTTATTTGGAGATGAAGTTAGGAGTTTCACAGGTGCGTGTTCTAATCATATCTTAAAGTGGGTGTTACACTTTAAAGATAACTTGTTTGTGCTTAAATGGTGTTGACGAAGACTTGAAGAATCTAGCAATGTGTGATTTTTCTTATGATGCTCAATGCTTACATTTTCTATCACTTAAAGGAGTTACGTTGTATTGCTCAGTGTCTCATAATAGTTGAAGGATTTTTTTTTATATTTTCCTTTCAAGAGGTTGCGTCTACTATACTCTTGGTTCAGTATAAGTTTGGAGTCACGTGGATTAACAAGACTTAAGACACAAGTTTGAGATATTCAACTTCTTCATCAAATTCGTTATACTTGGTTTTCTTCATCAATAATCACTACAAAAAGCCTACAGATTTAAAGATGTCATATAAACACAAGATTACATATCCACTACTTGTGTCTTTTACATAAACACACTTGTCGCATTCATTAATTTTGAATCCACACTCTAACATGGTGTGGTCAAACTTTTGATGCCATTGTTTGGGAGCTTGGTTTAAGCCATATAATGACTTAACAAGTCTACAAACTTTGCTCTCTTGTCCAGGAGCTATGAAACCTCCAGGTTGGTTCATATATATATTTCTTCTTCTAAATCTCTGTTTAGAAATGCCGTTTTCACATCCATTTGGTAAACTTCCAAATTTCTTAATGCGGCAATAGCAAGTATCATTCTAATCGAGGTTATTCGCGTAACAGGCGAATAAGTATCAAAGTAATCTAGACCTTCACGTTGTCTATATCCTTTGATTACCAATCTTGCTTTGTACTTATCAATGGTGCCATTGTTGGGAATTATAGATTTGATGAGACAAAAGAACAAAAGAATGAAACAAGAGGGACTAATTTGACATTATGAAATTCTACAAAAGATGGAGGATTCTACAAGACATGCTAAAGAAGGAAACAAGATCAAGATTAATGTTGAAGATAAAGATTAGTCAAACATTAATGTTGAAGATTAATGCTGATTAATGCTGATTTATTAGTTTCCTAATTCAAACAGAAGACTGAAGTTAATGCTGATTAGTCAAACAGAAGACTGAAGTTAATGCTGATTAGTCAAACAGAAGACTGAAGTTAATGCTAATTGACAAGTTTCCTAATTCAAATAGTTTTCCTTTGTAAGTCTTATAGACTCTATTATATAAAGAGATCATAGACATAGGTTTAGTGCATCCAGAAACATAGAGCTCTCCCAATGAGAGTCTAGTAAACGTGTGCGTGTGCGTGTACACAGTAGTTAATTAGTTAATAGTTAGTTAGTAGTTCCAAAGTAAAGATTTGGGTCAAGGTAAAATGTATGATAATAAAACCTTGTTTGATAATATACTGTTCTTATTATTCTGCTGTGCATATTTATATTATCTGTAAAACATAT
>BQNB010083984.1:0-28887 GCA_026074375.1 Tanacetum coccineum
TGCTGATGCAATTGACAAATTAAAGTAACCAAAATCCAAAACCAAAAGATGCAGGCACAGGAGATGATTTAAACATTTAGACATAACAAATTTGGTCCATAGAGACAGCTTAAATTGAGTTGAGCTTAAAATGCAGAAAATTTAAAACTAAATTTCACAAATCCTAATTTAAACTAGAAAACCTATGATTATGCTAAATCTAACTCTACAATTTATTAAAATGAGATTAAATTGCCCTAAAGATGAATCAAAATCCAATGATGTGAGAAAACCACAACCAGTATTAACTTTTGGTTAATACTGGCCTTAATCCAAACACCCCTTAAGGAATTCTAAAACAACATTTAAGCTTAAATGGACAGATTTAAGCTAAATAACTTAAAAACAAATGACAATTTAAGCACTAGAAAGACATAACCAAGCAATAATCAATATAAACAAGCAACAATAAGCAGAGATAAGCTAAGAAACTAGGAAATAAGCAATTTGAAAAGTTAAGACAGTAATTAAGCTAATTATAGTAAGAGTAGATTGTACCTTGGATCTCAGCTAAACAAAGATCAAGTGCTCTTAATGAGCTAGTCTACAAGCTCCAGCTTGTCATAGACAAGCTGGTAAGGGCCATAAGCTCATCCAAAGTTAGCTTATCATCCATATTTGAAGCTTAGGTAAATTGGGAGTGAGATTTGAGTTTCAAAAGCTCAGTTAAACTTTTAAAATCTTAACTGAGTACAATCAACTAGAGTAGCTTATAATGAGCTTATGAAAATCATAAGCAAACACAAATAAATTTAACCAAGCAAATTAATTGAAAGAGAAGAACAATTAATCAAACAACACATAGACATATCGAATGATTAAAAGGGATAAGGAACTTCATTTCAATTAAACATGGAGTTATGATGAGTACGCTAGGGTTAAAAAACCCTAAAAACGTCTAAAACCACTGCTATAAAGTATACCCACGAATTAGGTTCGTTCCCCCAAAGTTTTCAACCACAAAACCTAAAAAAATAAGGGTTCTATATATAGAGAATCAATCGTGACGTCGTCCCATGTAATTTGCGACGTCGTCAACCATAGAGTCTTCCATGGGCTTCTCAGTGTCGGCTACTCTGATGTCGTCACCAAAGATCTTGACGTCGTCTCTTGAACACTTTGACGTCGTCACAAGGAAATGTGACGCCGTCTCCATGACCTTTATGCCATCTTGTGATCAACTTCGTGTAGAGTTGCAAGCTTGTCACGTTTCTTCCCAATTGAGTACAAGTCACGTGTATTTGCTCTAAATGCTTTCCAAAATGCTAAAATAACAAAAAAATGATTAAGTATATATGTTGAGGACATTTTCATGATTTTGGGAGTTAAATGGCCCTGAAAAAATATATAAAATGACACCTCATCATATGTCATTATAGTATAGTGATAAGTATTCCCGCCTTGTCCAGGTAGCGTTGATTAAAAATATCCGTTTTGATGTATTTGAACGGGTATTCATTATAAAATCGTGCCATTTCTATCGCTCCTTTCTATTTAAGTCTATATTTTACAATGAGGGCATTGTACATCTCAAGTAGGGGGAAAGGAGATAAAAATGAGAGATTATAGTAATTAGTTGGTTAAATTATGTGCGGATTTTACCCAAAAAATATATATATAGCACATAATTTTTTTCATTGTTGATGACGGCCGAATTAATTTGTCTTACATGCTTACTTATTGTTGTGATTATTAGGCATTACACTACATTTCATACGCATTAACTCGTGTATTATTGAAGACCCCTTGACTCTTGACCCTCGGTTTTTGCCTTATGGGATTGGAATGCGACTAGTGATGGGGAGATTGTGGACTTAGGAAACTATTTGTTTTGTGTCTTTATGTTTACACCCATTAAATATTTTTCCATGTCACTATCCTACCCTTATCATTCTTAATCCTAACCTTTAGCTTACTCGAGTTAAGGAAATGAGCAATCACAAGTGTCTCATTCATAGATTTGGGCAAGCATTTGTGGTTTTGTCACCATTTTTGGAGTATTGGTATTGGTAAATGTTACGTTATAAGAATGATCCACCCTTTAGCCTTGTTGTTGTGTCACCCCATTTTCCTTTTAGAATAGTTGCATCTAAACTCTAGTGGTGGAGATTAGTATCCTTGCCAAGCCTATGATAGAAAACTCGTCATGATTAAGTGATTGAGTGATCACCCAAAAATGAACACATATATTAGTGAGAGTATGAGTGTGATTTCATTTCCCTTTTCGTGAGGTGCTCGGTTTGAAATTTTCTAACTTAGATAACCTGGGAGATATCTTTTTGAGAATTATTTAAAAATGTCTACTTGAGGGCATGTAGAATTCAAGTGGGGGGATATTTGATAAAATCAAATATTGAATACTTTTTAATATCAAATTCTCATATTTATCGCATTGTTTTATATAGTTTTAATATGAATTTGGTACTTAATTCGTTCATATTTACATATTCATGTTAATCAATATGAATTTGGTACTTAATCCGTTCATATTTACATTTTTAGGTTAATCAAGGCATTGGAATGAAATGACAAGAAGAATGGACGCTTCTAATGATGAAATACTTACGGAGTATATTACTTATGATTTAGAGTCCCTTATGGAAGTCTCGTGAAATAATCAAATAGATAAACGAAGCCGAAAGTTGATAAATTTCTCCCGAGATATCTCCAAAAATGTGCTTTAGTATTTTGACCATAACTTCTTCATACGAACTCTGTTTTAGTTGATTCAAGCGGCCACGAATAGATGAAAGAGATATCTACGAATTTCATGCTTTGAGCTACAGCGTAGCTGCAATAGGGAAGCTACGGCGTATTTATCTCAGCTACGGCATAGCTATACACTTATAACTACGCCGTAGCTTATTCGAGACCGATAAATAGAGGCCGAATTTTTCACAATTGATCATCCTTTTCTCACCCATCTCAGGGGACGAGTAGGGGACCATCCTAGGGCATTTTTTAGCTATCATCCATCATTTATCAATGAAGAATTCAGTTCTAATCATCATCATTATTAGTCTTTCATTAAGTAATTTGTATCAAACATTATGTTTAATTCGACCAATGTCATATTCATTATTGTTGTTTTGATTTACAATATGATTGGATAATTACTTTAAGTGTTAGTCTTGTTATGATTTTATTAATGTTGTGATTCTTATTTATTTGTCCAATTATCATTTTATTTGGATATCCTATTTGCCTATTGTTTGATCCTCGCGTTTTGGTAGTGTTGAGGCTAGTGTAGATCTCTTCAAGCTATTTAGTAGGCTGACGTCATTGAAAGGTAGTTTATTTTGATACCAGGAATAGGGTTGCTTCTGTTCTTAGTGTAAGGTATTAACGTATTACCGCCTGCATTAGATTAGGCCCTTATAAAGCATGGGAAATCCTTTTAGGAGGGTTTAGTGTCGAGTAGTGGGGATATCGACACTTAGACAGGTCTTTAGGATAGTTGAGGGTTTAATGACTATGAACTATTTACCCGACTACCGTGGCTAACGGGGTTGAGATCGTAGGAGTTATGGTTAGGTTTCGACTACCAATCGAACCTAGTGATATTAGAACCACCGTAATGAATCGAGAATTTGAAATTGCACTAGGAAGTGGAATCATTGCGTTGATGGAAGATTAACTAGGTTTGAAAAATTTCTTCCCTTGATAAGTAAAACTCCATTTCCATATATGTTATTTACTTTCTTGCATTCAGTTGCTTAAAACCAATTTTAAATCGTGACACTTAGAACTTAGATTCTAGACCGCCCATTAGCTCTTGGGAACGACCTCGAATTTACCAATCCTACGCTACACACGACCGGGTTCTCTGCCCGTAGTGTGTTGTAGACCATAGGTAGTCAAGTTTTATAAATTTAAAACTTGGTAATTGCAAACAAAACACGCATCAAGTTTTTGGCGTCGTTGCCGGGGAGCTAAATAGGTTTTGAATTTGAGTTTTTGTATATATTTTTACTTCAACATATTTAATTTCTTGTTATGCATGTTTTCCTATTAAGAGCATAATCTACTGATTTCTCGTGTTTGATTTTCAAGTGCATAATTTTGTTGATGTCATGGAGGTGGAACATGATATTGAGAACATGACATTGGACGAGTACTTGCAGTATGAATCTAAGAGGGAAAGGTGATTATGGAAGAGTATATGATCCAAAGGTAGTCCAATAAGGTATGAAGGGACATATTTTGACTCTTCTCACCATGGGAAGAGAGTGGTTTTAGAGTATCCAGATTCTAATGAAGAAATTGTTGATGATGTGTATTATAAGCTACCTCCTCTAAAACCTTGTTTTCAAACTCCTTAACCAGACACCAGATATGATTATGAATCTTCTTGTGAGGATGATGAAGAAGACACTGATAGCATAGAAAAGGTTATAGATGACTTGTTTAGAATGGGAGCCGAAAACCTTAAAAGGATGGAAAAGAGGAAGCTCAAGTGGAAGATTGTTATGAGGGGGAATTGGAATAATTTTAGGATATTACAGTTGGCAGTTACTCACACCTACCATACATACTTTACCCAAACCAGAGCTGGTGGTACAACCGCATGTGCCATATATTCAGTTACCTAATGTTAGGATTTATGTTTTCCTAACTTAGTACCGACAATACAAATAGTTAGTACTGATAGTTATAGTTAGTACTGACAGTAGTGTCGGGTACTGAACCAATGTTAGATGAGCTTTTGGAAGAGTTCAACTTCAGAGATGGGCTCTTGTATATTACCCGTGGTTGACGAAGTGTGAAAAAAATACTTATATGGGATATTAAGAAGCTTTCGTGTATCGTGATGATAAATGTTGAATTTGAGTCCTTCATTCAATAACTGAATCTCGTACACAGAGTAAGCCAATCATTAACCAAAACCGGTAACAAAAGGAGGGAAATGACATATCCTATAAGGTATAATTTTGGTTTATCATTTCCCTACCCAGTAGCAAATTTACACCCTCATGGTGTTTATTGCTACTTTCACCGACACCTGATTCCAAGTGAGGGGATAAACAACCTATTACTTAGTAAATAAGGGTAGAGTCAAGCTCATGACTTGAAAATAAACAAGCGCTTCGTGGGATAAATTATAAAACAACTTATATGTCATTGTAGTATAGTGATAAGTATTCCAGCCTTGTCCAGCTGGCGTTGATTAGACATGTCCGTTTTGATGAATTTGAACGGGTATCCATTATAAACCCGTGCCATTTCTATCTCTCCCTTCTATTTAAGTCTATATTTGTACAATGAGGGCATTGTACATCTCAAGTGGGGGGAAGGAAGATAGAAATGAGAGATTATAGTAATTAGTTGGTTAAATTATGTGTTGATTTTACCCAAAAAAAATTTAAAAAATATAGCACATAATTTTTTGTTCATTGTTGATGAAGGCTAAGTTAATGCATCTTACATGCCTACTTATTGTGGTGATTATTAGGCATGACACTACATTTCATACACATTAAATCGTGTATTGTTGAAGACCCCTTGACTCTTGACCCTCGGTTTTTGTCTTATGGGATTTGAATGCGACTAGTGATGAAGAGATTATGGACTTAGTGTCTTTATGTTTACATCCATTAAATATTTTCCCATATCTTTATCCTACCCTTATCATTCTTAATCCTAACATTTAGCTTACTCGAGTTAAGGAATTGAGCAATCACATGTGTCTCGTTCATGGATTTGGGCGAGCATTTGTAGTTTTCTCCCTCTCCCCCTCGCTTTTTTCTGAGTATTGGTAATTGGTAATGGTTACGTTATAAGCAAGATCTTACCTTTATCCTTGTTTGTTGGTATTCAACCCATTTGCCTTTTAGAATAGTTGCATCTAGACTCTATTGATGGAGATTAGTATCCTTGCCAAGCCTATAATTGAATACTCGCCATAACTGAGCGATTGAGTGATCATCCAAAAATGAACACATAGATTAGTGAGAGTATGAGTGTGATTTCATTTCCCTTTTTGTGAGGTCCCTAGTTTGGTATTTTCTAGCTTAGGTAATTTTTAAATTCATGTCTTCCAAGATAACTTGGGAGATATCTTTTTGAGAACTATTTGAAAAGGCCTACTTAAGGGCAAGTAGAATTCAAGTGGGGAGAAATTTTATAACATCAAATGTTTAATAGTTTTCAATATCAAATTCCCATGTTTATTGCCTTGTTTTATATAGTTTTAATACGAATTTGGTACTTAATCCGTTCATATTTACATATTCAGGTTAATCAAGGCATTGGAACAAAATGACAAAAAGAATGGATGCTTCTAATCATGAAATACTCATGGAGTATATTACTTATGATTCGGAGTCCATTATGGGAGGCTCGTGAAAGAATCAAATGGAGAAACAAAGCTGGAAGTTGATAAAATGTTCCTAAAATTTCTCTAGAAATGTGCTTTAGTATTTTGACCATAACTTCTTCATACGAATTCCGTTTTAGTTGATTCAAGCGGCCCCAGAAAGAGGAAAGAGATATCTACAAATTTCATGTTTTTAGCTATGGTGTAACTGCAACGCGACAACTATGGCGTAGCTATATAAGTTACGGCATAGCTATCTCAGCTACGACGTAGTTCTACACTTTCTACTATGCCTTATCTCATTTGAAACTATATATAGAGGTCGAATTCTTCACTATTCATCATAGTTTTCTCTCCCTTATCAGGGGATGGCTAGGGGACCATCCTAGGGCCTTTTCCAGCTATCATCCGTCACTTATCAAGGGAGAATTCAGTTCCAATCATCATGATTATTAATCTTTCATCAAGTAATTTATATCAAATATTATGTTTAATTCGACCAATGTTTTATTCATTATTGTTTTTGTGATTTACAGTATGATTGGCTAATTACTTTAAGTGTTGGCCTTGTTATGATTTTATTAATGTTGAGATTCTTATTTCTTTGTCTAATTATCATTTTATTTGGATATCCTATTTGCATGTTGTCTGATCCCCATATTTTGGTAGTGTTGAGGCTAGTGTAGATCCCTTTAAAGCTATTTAGTAGGCTGACCCCATTGAAAGTCAGTTTATTTGGATACTAGGAATAAGGTTGCTTATGTTCTTAGTGTAAGGGATTGACGTATTACCACCTGCATCAGATTATTCGCTTATAAAGCGTGGGAAATCCTTTAGGAGGGTTTAGTGTCGAGTAGTGGAAATATCAACACTTAGACATGTATTTAGGATAGTTGGGGGGTTTAATGAATATGAACTTAATTCCCATGTGACCAACGGGGTTGAGATCATAGGAATTATAAGTTATGTTGCGACTACCAATCAAATCTAGCGATATTACAACCACCATAATGAATCAAGAATTAGACATTGCACTAGGAAGTGGAATCATTGCGTTGATAATATATTAACTAGGTTAGCACAACTTCTTCCCTTGATTAGTAAAACTCCATTTCTATTTTTTTATTTACTTTCTTGCATTCAATAACTTAAAACCAATTTTAAATCGTGACACTTACAACGTAGGTTCTAGACCGCCCATTAGCTCTTGGGAAAAACCTCGAATTTACCAATCCTGCGCTACACACGACCGGGTTCTCTGCCCGTTAGTGTTTTGTAGACCATAGGTAGTCGAGTTTTATAAATTTAAAACTTGGTAATTGCAAACAAAACACGCATCAACTTCCTCTTTGAGTTTCTCATTTTTAACTATAAGGTTTTGACACGTTGTACACCCTATGTTGATTTCTTTGTTTTTCTCTAGTCTTGATACTTTTTCTTTTAGTTCAAGTATTTCTTTCTCTAGCCTATTTCTAATAGATTTTAGTGACATATTTTTGTTTATTATTTTTAGACTCATTTTGCATAAACGGTGATATTCGCTATCTAATTCAAGATCATTTATTGACGATATATCATCACTATAAAATTCGATTTCAGAAAGTACCTCATTAGATGCTTGAGCCATAATACACATATCGTCTATGGTCTTTGTTCCTCTTCTTCACCGTGCGCTCCAAGATCCTTCAACAAAATCCCTTTGGTTTTTGTTTTTTGGAGGCTTCGGACATTCTCCGATAAGGTGATTTGGATCTCCACATCTAACGCATTTTCTTTCTCTCTTTTCGTTCTAGCCATCCCGACTCCTTTGGAATGACTTCTTTTCATCTCATGGTTATCTCACGAATCTACCTCTTCTTTTGAAAAACTTATTAAAGTCTCTAACCGCTATGGCGTATTCTTCGTCTTCACTCCCAAAAGTTGAACTTTCTTCATCAATAGATTCCTTTTTAGCCTTTAAGGCAAGAGATCTCATTTGTTCTCTTTTACCTTTGACTATTTCAGAATCTTTCTTAATTATCACTTTATGAACTTTCAAGTTACCGATAAGTTCGTCAAGTGATAGTGATGTCAAGTCCTTCGACTCTTCAATTGCGGCGACCTTTGCTCTCCATTAGGATGTAGAGCCCTAAGAATTTTTTTAACATAGTTCTTGTTAGAATAACCTTTATCAAGTGCTTTTAGACTAGTAATAATAGTGTTAAATCTAGCAAAAACATTATTTATCGATTCCTCTTCCGGAATCGTAAATTGTTCATATTATTGAAAGATAAGATCTATTTTGTTGTTTTTGACTTGACTATTACCTTGGTGAGTGATTAACAAAGTTTTTCAAATTTCTTTTGCGGTTTTGCACATAAAAATTATTTCATATTCTTTACGTGGCAAAGCATTATAAATTACCATTTTGGCTTCATTATTCTTAGCAAGTCTTCTTTTATGACCATCACTTTGTTTCTCAAAAGGTATCATTTCATTTTTTTAGTTAAAGGATTATTTTCAATAGGTGAAAAATCACCATGGGTAATAACATACCAAAGATCTAGATATTTTGATTTCACATAAGTCTCGAATCTATTTTTCGAGTAAATAAATCCATCGTTTTCAAAGAGTGGTGCTCTTTGCATGAATTGCCCTTCTAGTTATTTTTCAGAATCCATAAATCGATTTAAATTTTAAAATACTGTTTATTTTAAAAATCTTAGGTTAGCCTGCTCTGATACCAATTGTGAAAACTAGAAAGGGGGTTGAATAGTTTACCGCTTTTTTAATTTAATTATACTAGTTTGTAAAAGCTAAGATCTAAGTTTACGTGAGATCAATTGAACACAATATGACCACAATATATATATATATAAGTAAAAACAATATTAACTATGAAATATAAAATGCAAGACAATAGTAAAGAGTTAGAAAGATCAAACCATGACACGAAAAAATATAGTGGTTCGACGACGAAGCTCCTCTTCACCCTACTCCACTTCCCGAGTACCCAACTCAAGAATTCACTTCACTATGTCAATAAGCTTGCTTCAGGCAGATAAAACCGTACAATCGTCGCTTACACCAATTTCTGACACTAAGCTAAATATCGAGTTTTAATCTTAGCTAGAATCAATCTACCACTCACATATGTATTTTGAGGACTAAAATGCTAACTGCTGACACATGTATTTTCACACATAAAATACTTACCCGGTCTACCTGATCTAACTAATACACAAGATTAAAGGTTATGTAGTTGATGTACAAATTACAACGAGAGCGTAACAACGTTATGTTTGCACAAACTAATCTATAATAATTTGTATATTGACGATTACAAGTATTTTTCTCTTGCACTTGGAGAGGAAAGACTGGATCACTTGTAAACAAACGTTTAGACAAGTTAAATAATCAAAGACTAAAAGATATGTAAGCTGATTAAAAACAGAGAAAACCCGTGTGTAAAAATATGAAAAACTATGTGGAAATTATCTACTATTTATGGGCAAAGAACGTGAAACGTATAACTGGCGGTCCCATAGTTATGCTTGGAGGTCCCTACTCAATATGGGACCGCCCTCCCTATCTGGGGGGCGGCATTTATAGGACGCTCACATTTTTGTCATTTTCTGGTTCATGTTTTATTTGTTTTAGAGAGGAAAACCTGATTTTAAATATATACTTGAATAAAACATTTCTTTTAATTGCAAAAATATTTTTCCTAATTTATTTTTATAAAATGGTTTTGTTAAATTTGTAAAAATGTAAAGTTTAAGACAAAATGTATTACTTTGATCATTTAACAAGTTAATAATTTGTTTGTTCATACCTTAAGTGATTTACGTCAAAATAGAAATTTACGACTGATAACTTGTTTATGTTTAATTTTACGTAGAATGTTTTTACATTTTGTGATTATCAAAATGTAGAGAAGTCGAAAAATATAAATAACGTTTTTAGATATTATTTGTATTAACAAACACTCCTCGAACCACCAAGCGTCAACAACGAAAAACTACCTGAAGCACTCCACCGACACCCAAAGGAACGTTTATGCTCGGAAATACTCCATCATCAAACCAACAAATGAACTTACAGTCACCATCATACTATGTTAACCAACCTTACCTAAAACAACCATGCCGAAACCCATACCAACAACAAAACGCTTTTAGCCAATACTCACAAACAAACACGTTTAGCCAATTCTCCTCACAACCAAACGCGTTCTAATTCGATAACCCCAACTACGGCTCACAAACCATATGGATGGTTCATCATCACAACAACATACGCAACAACCCATGTCTCCCATTCCATCATTTCCAAATGAAGATATGTAGGAACCTCAATATGCAGACTCTTATCAAAACACCGCTCGTGAGGACTCTCTCGTCGAAGTCATGGCCCCATCACCGGCATCGGCCCAACTGAAGCCGTTTAAAAGATGCCAAAAGAGGACGACTCAAACTGAGGACGCACCCCGGTGCGTTGCATGGTCCATTGAGGAAGAAATTGCGTTGTGTAATGGTTGGGTTCACGTATCTGAAAATAGCGCCATTGGTAACGCCAGAAGGGAGAGTGGATTTTGGAATGATTTTTTACGGTACATGGAGAGCAAAACAATGGCACTCGGTCGTTGAGTGTACGATATGGTGAACATGAAACGGAAGACGGTGCTCCCGAACGTGACTCGGTTTTGTGGAGTGCAAGATAACGTCATGCGTATGGCGCTGATTAGTGGAGTCGGAGACGAAGATTACTTCGCAAAGGCACTTCTTGACTATGAAGCTGAATACGGAGTATCGTTTACACTTCGTCATTGTTGAGAGGTTTTAAGAAAAAATCCGAAATGGATGGATAGTGAAGTTCCAAACTTTGAAGCAAAGAAAATAGATGCCAATAGATACAAGTCATCTGAGTCTAGTTCGTTCAACCCAGATTCTGGGGATGCTAGTAATAATCTGAATGTTGATGGTGGAGACGACGAGGAAGATGAGGTGCATGAAGTTGAATGACCAATGGGCAGGGACATAGCGAAAGGTTTTAAGAAGAAAGGGGCAGGAGCATCGGGATAATCTGCAACTACGAATAATGAAGCATTGGCTAGGTTGATGGTCTCCGAGTTGGAAATGCACCACGAACATTCCATGGCAATGAAGAGAGAAGAACGCTTAGCTTTTTTGAAGATCAGAAAGAGGGAGGTGGAAATTCGTGAACGGAAGTTGGCAATGCAGGAATATAAACAATGTCAAAAAAACATAATGTTCTATATGCAGCCATATAATCACTTGACTGAGGATGGGCACTCAAGCAGGATTGGAAGACCAAAGGACGGGGATCAAGAGCGAAGTGGAATATGCCATAAAGAGTTTACTTTTTTTAATTTAGTACGATTAAATTTATTATTTATATATGTATAGTTTTTAAATTCCGAACATTTAAATTTGTGAAATAATCTAATATAATATTTTTAATATTTAAAGTCTATGTAATGCTTTTAATTTATAAATAAAAAATTTTAATTTCGTACGTTTACGTTTTTAGTTTATGAATAAAAGTATTTAAATAAAAAAATAGGTATGAAATGTGAGGAGGAGGTGACCAAAACGGGTGAAATATGAGAAGGAGTGAAGGGAAGTGAAAAGATAAAAAAACCAAAATGCACTGATATGTAAAGATGAAGGTAGTAATCATAACAATTCATGAAATTTTTCAGTCTTTTCTTTCTCTCTCTAAACCTTCTTTCTCTCACTAAAACTCTTGATTACTAACATACTTAGATCTTGTTTCAAGTGATCTAATCCGTTCTTCTCATCTCTTCCCTCTCATTCAAGTGCAAGAGAAGAACACTCGTATTCGTTAAGAAACAAAGTGTTAATTAGTGATCTCTCCTCTTTTCTTCTAAGTACCAAAGCTCTATTGTATTTATCTTGTGTATTTATGTGATTCGAATATTGTGTAGATCCGATAGTGTAGATCTTGTGAGTATGTATATCTTGTGAAGTGGTAGATTGGTTCTAGCTAAGATTAGGACTCGACATTTAGCTTAGTGTTGGAAAATAACATAAGCGACGTGTAAACGATTTTCTTCGCCTAAAGGGAGCTTGTTGACATAGTGAAAACTCGAGTCGGATACTCGGGGAGTGGAGTAGGGCGAAGAGGTGCTTTGTAGCCGAACCATTATAAAATCTTGGTGTCTTGGTTTGGTTGTTTCTTTCCTTATCTCTTTACATTATTATTGTTGTTATTTAGTTTTCGTTTAGATAGTTATTGCTTGTTCATATTGTGATTTGATTGAACATATATCTTTGATCTATATATTTTTGAAAGTAAACTTTTAAACCGTAAAACAAACGTGTAAACTATTCAACCCCCCTTCTAGTTTCCACTGTTAGGTTCATAAAAAGTGTCGATTATGTGGTTTAATTATATTTAGTCATTAGTCTTTATTTTGTTTAGAATAAAAATAGTTTGTAATAAGGTATATTATGCTAAAAGTAAAAAATAGCATAATTGCCAAAGAATAGGGACTAGAAGTGAAAAATAAAGGAACGGAAGCCTCTTTCCTTCTCCTATAAATACCCCTTCTAATCATCATTAGAGGGTGATGCCTTGTAATAAACTTTTCCTTTTTCCTCCATTTTAATAACATTTGAAATTTGAATACTTGCCCTCCTCTACTATTCTCTCTAAGCTTTCATGAACGATATGTATGATTCAAGATAAACAAGACCTAACAAGTGGTATCATACGCCATTAGAGAATTAGAGTGATTCGATTTGTGAGCTAATACACATCCGAGAACCTCAATATGATATTCAGTGGATTTGGTTGAGATTCTTGAGCTTTCGAGTTGTGATTTGGCAGTTATTTTGAGTTTTTGGACGTAATCGAGTATTCTACTGGATTTGACATGACGTAGTTTTGTGGAGTTTTCATTTTCAGTACTATTCTACCATTCTCAGAAGTATTTTAGCATTCTCAGAAGTAATTTTTGTATTCTCGAATCGTTTTTCTAATAGTTTTTGCTTATTACTCTTAGTTTCTCGATAGAAAAGTATTGTAATAGAGATATACGCATTTTTGGTTCTATCGAAAATTGTATATTAGAAGATTATTGATAAACTCGGTGGAAGATCGAGTTTTATAAGTTTTCACACATTTTTGGTTTTATCGAAAAGTGTGAATAAGGACTTAGTGAATTTACTCTCGGAATACGCTTACAAAGTGTTAAAACCACAATTTCACGGTTTTAATCGTGGAATTGGGGAATTTGAAAACAAAATCTTACAGTTTCTAAAAATCGGAAGCAAATTCCGGTTCTATCGAATTTGACGTTATATGTGCTTTCGATTATTCAGTCATCATAAATCTCAGTTTTATCGAGTTTGTGATCATTGTTAATCCTTAGTCAACGAATTTTTCAAAACTGAGTTCTATCGAGATTGCTATAATCGATTTTAGGATTAAGGGTATTTCCAAGTTTAATATGTTTTAGGAATACCGAGTTTGTTAGTATTTTTTCCGAGTTTAGTACTGGTCGAGAAGTGTACCGAGTTTCAGACTACTTGTTATCCGAGAAAAGTGTTGTTCGAGTTTCACAATTGTTACCGAGCTTGGAAATCTTCTCATAAATATCACTCATTTTTGTCTACAAAGATCCAATCTTTGAATCATATGAAATGTCAACATCCAAAACATATCAGCAATCCCTTGCTGATGCCGGTTCTGAGACTAGGCCTCCCGTGCTTAAAAGGGTTAGTTATATACCGTGGGAAAGTAGATTTAGACGATATATAAATCGAAAGAGGAAAAACCGAAAGTGGCTTAACAAAGCACTTGATCATGGTTCTTATCAGTTTGAGATGTTCATTCCTAACAATTCCAAAGTTCCGAAATTGCAAACTGCTAAGGATTTACAAGCAGATGCGTTATTGCACTATGATGCTGATATGGAGCTTATGAATCTGATTCTTCTTTCTTTTCTAAATGATATTTATAATTTTGTGGATGCTTGAACTTCGGCTAAAGACATGTGGAAAAGAGTTGAACGTCTTATGAGGGGAACTATACAAAACAAAGTTGATAGAGAAACTCATTTTACAAACGAATTTGATCAGTTTGTTGCTGAACCAGGGGAAGCACTTGGAAAGAAATGACATGCATTTTCCAATTGTTATAATTAACATAAAGTTTTTGAATAGCTTGTAACCATAATGGTTGAAATATGTTACACAAGTTCGTCTTGTTAAACGTTTGACAGTGGATACGTTTGATGATCTTTTTTATTACCTTCAGCAATTCGAGAAACTGGTTAATGTCTCAAGAGCAAAGAAGTTATAAAAATCTCATGATTGGTATCTGTTTAAATACACATACATTTTACCTAATAAAACGACCCTAAACGACCAAAAACGCACATAAAATGCCATAAATATGCTCGTTTTTGTGTTTGTACTATGCAAGTACCGGATACTCACTAAAGGACAAAAACAAAGCTACAAACGACAAAATCGAGCACGGAATGAAAGAGCGTGAAGCAAAAGTAAAAATCAAAGCTAAAAAGCAAAGTCAAAGTCAACCCCGGGGCACGGATTTTGAAAGAGCATCCGAACCCACCTAGTGGGCCCGGATAAGCCCACTTACATTTATAAACCCAAAATACATTTAACCCAAGCCCAAAATTCCCTCTACCCATTTAAAATACCCGACCCAATTTACAAGCCCAAAAACCTTTAACTTAAAACCCTTATAATACCACAAGGACTGATCTTGTAATTCTTTAAACCTTCACCAAAACTGTTAAACAAAGACAGGGGCTAAATGTGTCAATTTCCCAAAGTTCTTCCCCCCTTTTGTTATCACTTAACGAAACCCATGCCATAAATCTGTTAACTCCTTACATCGTTAGTCCTTTGGACTAACTGTGCAACAACACAAGGACGAGCTGTGCAATCACCAAATACAACCTCGAGGGCTATTTTTGCCAAAACACCAAACTTCTATCTTTTTAACCCAGTGGTACTGTACATCTTTTTAAAGAGATTTTTACCCGCCATGGTTTTTACCCCTTGTCACCATCACAGTTTGGACCACCACCTGACCAACTCTTCCTCCCACCACCATCTACATCTACCCCACACCCAGCTGACACTTTTCTCACTACCTTATTGGTTGCTTATGATCCAACGAACCAAAGTAAAACCCTTGATCCAAGGGTCTCATATGGAAGGGCTAGAAGCTTCAAAGAAAAGGGAATTAGGGTTTCTCACCCCCTATATAAGGAGAAGACCAGAAGAAAGAAGAGAGCGAGTTTTTCCATTTTTCTTTTTAGCTTAAATATTGTAATGTTTTTTTAAGATTACACATAACTTCTCGGCTCTCTACGCACTCCTCAATAAATGGTTGTTGTGGTCAAAAGGAAAATAGGACACTTCAAGAAATGAGTAGGACTTATGTTGAATGAGCAATCGTTACCACAAAAGTTTGGGTTGTAAACACGTAGTACTTCAGCAATATATTCTTAAACCGAATTCCATTAGAGCCAATTCTAGGAAAAATCATTTTTCCTTTATTTTTTTTTTGTGAACTCTTGAGAGGTAGGAACTACTCTTGATATTTTAGATAGTGGTTTGGAAACAGTGCTTCATATTAAACACTAACACTACCTTACCAAGTTTGACCAAAGTCTATACGAAGGTGTCTTTTTAGGTTATCCCAAAATAACTAAACGCCTTACTCATCCTTAATAAACATACAAGGAAAATTAAAGAATACTCAAACATGACTTTCGATGAAACTCCTCAGCCCTCTAAGAATTCACCCTTGGTTGGATGATGACTTAGATCGAAGAAGAAACTATTACGGGCAACAAAAATGAAAACCTTAAGAAAATGTTGTTGAGGGTTTGAGATGAAACACTAGAAATTGACAAAATAGTAATATTAAGGAATCTGGAACATCTTTAGAAAATGTCATAGTAAACCTTAACTAAAGAAACCATAGGTCACAAGCTCAAAACAAATGTACTATCTTTTATTTTATATAACTTAGAACATAAGAATGTGAATGGACGGCTTTAGGTGATGAATGTTGGATAGTCTCTAGGCAAGAAGAATGAAAATCAATTCATTTCGCTAAACGGACGTTTGGTGTTAGGTTCTTACAACCTAAGAATATGACAATTATAGGAACTAAGTAGGGTGTTTAGAAAATAAATTAGAAAAGAACGGTGTTGTTTCTCGAAATATAAGGTAGGTTAGTTGCTCTAAAGGTTACAACCCAAACAATGAGGGCTTCGTTTTTGAATGAAAAATTTGGCACAAGTTGCTAGGACTTGAGTTATTAGAAGTTATTATTAGCCTATGCTTGTGCCTTAGATCTTTAAACTATTCCAAATGGATGTTACAAAGTGTTCTGAATGGTTTTATTAAATGAGGGAGGTATACGTGGCACAACCCTCCTAGATTCATTTGATTTTGAAAAACAGATCATGTCTGTTAATTGAAGAAATTTTGTATGGTCTTAAACAAGCACCTAAAGCTTGGTATGATTAGATAAAAGCCTTTCCTTATTAAACATTGATATAAAATTGGAATGGTGATAACACTCTTTTTACTAGAGAAGGAAAGTTCAAATATCATCATTGTTTCATAATATATGTCGATAACTTTATTCGGGATCAACTTGTCAAGGGACATGTGTGATGAATTTGCCAAAAATCAGCATGATGAGTTCGAGATGGAACATGATGGTACCGTGACTTAACTGCTTCCTTGGATTTCAAATAAACAAATGGCAGATCGGTATCTTCTTTATTCAATCTAAGTCTATTAAAGAAAGCTTAAGAATTTGGTCTAGAGATTCTAAAACCAATGAAAACCCCATGTCCTCAGATACTAAACTCACGAAAAGATGAAAGGAGTGTGAGTCGGTAGATTAGTACCAGGGGGGTTCAAAGGCATGATATGTAGTTTTATTATAACATAACGGAAAGTAGGCCCGATATCATGTTAGTGTCTGCTCTGTACCCGCTTCCAAGAGGCTCCTAAACCTCTCACTTGAAGCCCCGTTGTTAAGTGTATCTTCCAATACATTAAAGGCACAATGCACTTAGGATTATGGTATCATAAGGGGACCAGCATAGAAATCGTAGTATATGCCAACTCTGATCATGCGGGAGGGAGGATGATTATGTGGATCGAAAGAGCACTAGCGGTATTTGTACGTTCATGGGATGTTGTTTAACATCTTCGTTCTCGAAGAAACGAACCGCTCTTGTTATATCCACTATCGAAGCCGAATACGTAAGCGCCGGAAAGGCATGTCAACAAGCACTATGGATGAAACAAGCTTCCTCGAGACTTTTGGAAACAACATCAAATGAATGATACTGAATCTAGCTTTTTGAGTCTCCACTTAATGTTGACAAAGATTGGAAGAAAAGTTTTTTCTATCCTGGCTAACATTTAGAGTCAGTCATCAAATAGAAAAACCAGTTAAACGAGGTTACAGTATAGATTATGTGGATTTGTCTTTGGTAAAAGAACAAGAATCACAGGTAAAAACAAAGTAGCTTTGTTGAAGGTTGTGGGTCTAACACTAGTAAGAATGTTAGTGAAGTAGAACCTAAGAAAGTTAGGAAGAATAATGATGCTCCAATTATTGAGGATTGGGTGTCAGATGATGAGGAACAAGATGGGTCTAAGACTAAGCCTAAAAAGAACAGTGTTATTCCTACTGCTACTAAAATGAAAAAAACCTGTTAGGATGCCATGTAAGTATGCTGAGTGTACAGTTCACAAAGTCCTAGGGAACCAAAGGAACAGGAGATGCGTCATCAAAAAATCCAATCAGTTAGGATGTAAACTTTGTTATTTATAAACAAAGCATGTTTTATCTGTGGGAAGTTTTGATCACATTCAATCACAGGTGTCCTAACAACAGAGGAAAAGATAGTAATTGAAAATAATTATAACAAAAAAGGATAATGACTACTATTCTAATAAAACCTCTAATCCAGTGACACTAAACATAGGCTCCAAGAGCAAGTCTTAATGATGATTGGCCTAAAATCTTTTAATACTACAAGGCCTATTAATACTGTTAGGTCTGTTAACACTGGTAGACCTTTTAGTACTGCTAGGTCTTTTAATATTGTTAGGCCTTTTTATACTGCTCACCCCAAATCAACAATTCATTGTGCTAGACCAAGGACATATTTTCAAAATCAAGCACAATCAACTGTTCACAGGCCCTTTTACAAGAGAATACATAAACAACAAGGTATTTTTTACAAAGGTTTTTATACTGGTTAGGCCATTTAGTCCGTAACTGTTTTATATTGTTAGGGCAAGGGGAATTAATGCTGTTAAGCCTCAGCATGTTGGGCTTGGAGACCCATCAAAAACCCAATGGTGCATCATTGGTTATCAACAACATATAATTACATTGATGCATAAGGCAGATTCCAAGTCTGTATGGCTTTGGGTTCCCCAAAGAAAACTACACTTCATAAGTTATTGTGTCAGAGCATTTCACACTAAATGATAAAGGCTTTGTGGATAGTGGATGCTCATAGGAACATTGACTGGAAACATAGCCCTATTTTTTAGTTTTCAAGACTTTGATTGGAGGTTATGTTCTTTTGGTGGAGGAGGCCTATGGAGGCAGAATTAAATAAAAATGCTAAACAAAGTTAAAAACTGTTAGTTATAATTAGCTACTGTTTAGTATATTTAAGGACTGTTGACAAAACTTTACTTATAGTTAGTATCTGCTAGTTATTTCTTTATGTCCTCACTTGTTAATCCTGTAGTAAAACATTTACATAATGCTTAACAAAGGAAAAAATGGTTCTAGATATGTTTTTTCTTAGTTTTGAGCTACCTCTTGCAGGTTAAACACTGAATTTTCGAGTGTGGTTGAAAAAAATGATATACTTTGTGATATTGTTCACCTCAATGATGCATTATTTTAAAGGGGAGGAATTGTTTGTTTGTTCCTAAAAGTGTTGGTTTTTTTTACACCACACAAAAACTGGTCATCAGTTCACTATGTCTTATATTTTGACCTCACCAAGAATTGACTAGTCTCCATAGCAAACGGCTACTGGTAAAGACTTCTCAAATCTTTAATAGTTGATTAGTTTACTCAAAACTATATGGTTATCAATTGCACCATGTTTTTACAATGAAGCATTGACTAAAGGGGATCCAAAGCAAACGGCTATTGGTAAAGACTATCTACAAATCCGTTAATGGTTAGTTTAGTTTGCCAAAAAAACTATACTTTGTGTGTATTTTTGAGCCAAAAGAATAGGAAGGAGAATAGGGTGAGCTAAAAAAACAGATTAGAGAGATGTGTGGAAAACAGACAGAGTGCAAAAAGTGAGTTAAAAAGAATTGAGAGATAAAATGTGTGAGCTTAAAATAGATATGTGAGATGTGTGAAAAACAGACATGAGTGCAAAGTGAGTAAAGAATTGAGAGATAATATGTGAGCTTTAAAAACAGAAAGGAGAGATTGTGTGAAGCTATTTTGATATACACAAAGTTTGGTGTTTGTTACTATGCTTTTGGTGGAGATAGTTAATACTGCTAGGCTTTATTTTAGTACTGCTAGACCAAATTTGGTTACTGTTGGATGACCGATAGGAATAAATAAAAAAACATGCTTGAGCATAACAAAAATTTTCATTAATTAATAGAGCCGTTGAGATATTTCTGCCAAATACCTACGATATAAGGTTTGACTAATTGGACTTTCGTGATCTTTCTATATATTCGCTTGATTTACTCACGATAAACTCAAATTTCTTTAAGGTCGGGTCAACCATATCTCTACGTTTTCTCTAATTTATCTCAATTAACTTTCTTCTACCTTCATACTTTCCTAAACGATTTTTATCCACATAATTAAATCTCCCTTTTTATAATGGGCTAGTTTGGAATTTTGTGATAAGCACAATATGGCTGCGTTCTTAGAAAAGTCTACAGGGAGTGAGGGATTTCATCAAGTTATTGACTTCCTAAGTCAAAGTCATATCAGCTATGCTCTCACTAAGAAGCCAGAAATCTATATCTCATTAATCAAAACAATTTGGAGAAAGGTTGAAGCTTCTACTGCACTGATGGGACTCGGTAACAATCACTGCTATCATTGATGGTCAATCCAAGACTATCACTGAAGCCTCCTTAAGAAGTCCTTCTCACTTGGAAGACTCATGATGGTATTCACTTCTATTCCACTCAGAGATTTTTGCGTAGCTTCTGCACTCTTGAGTATCAACAAGATTTCATATAAGTTAAATTTTTTGAAGGGTGTTTTCTGTCAATCAGGTTTATCTATACATTACTCTACCTTTCATTGTCTTAGCACTAACAGAAGACTGCTTGGGAGCAATTTAGTTAGTAACATAGATACTGCTCTTATTCTGCTTAGCAAACAATAGGAAAATATAAATTCTCTCAGGCTGGCTTTTTGAAACATATGGTCACAAACATAGTAGCCCCTAGTTTTTAAAATGTATCTAGGTTTATTTCAATTTGCTACTAGATAGGCCCTGAAGAAACAGCTTAAGACAAATTCCAGCACCATCATCCTGTCACTCTCTAAATAACAAGGTTTTTAGCAACATTGAGGAGACTTCCATAGGATATACATGGGTTAGAAATTGGGTTTTATTTCCTACTTGCTTACTTCACCTACACCTTGATCTTCACCATCAAGGATCACATCATACCTTATATCTACTTGAACCTTCCATGAACTAAACTTGAAACCTCACCTTTCCACCTGATGCATTTGTACCATGTTCTATCACCCACTGAAATCACCTCTCCATGTTGTTCACCATATTGAAGTGATGTGGGTAGCCTGAAAACTAATAGAATTGATGAATTTGGTTACAAAATTGTCTGAAAGGATTGAAGTCTTCGAGGATGATTTGAAGAGCATAAAGCAAACTTATAATGCTGCATTCACTAAGCTTATTCTCAGGATTAAGAAGTTGGAGTGTAAAGTAAAGACTGGGAAAGCAAGGAAGAGAGCAAGGGTTGTGCTTTCAGAGGATGAAGAAGATGATTCTTCTAAACAGGGGAGGATAGATGAAGACCCTAACATCTACTTTCATCAAGATGATGAAGTTGTTGATGATGTTGTTCATGATACTGCTAAAGAAAGACAACCAGAAAATAGTACTACTAGCATTGAAAGTAGTACTGCTCTTAGGTTGCTGGTAAAGAGCCAAGAAAATATAAAGGAAAAGCAATCATGACTGAACCAGAGCCTGAGAATATGTCCAAGGAAGCTATTGGAACTAGAGAGGACTGGGTTTAGAACGAAGCTATCAGATTACAAGAACAATAGTTGATGAAGAGGAAGAGTTCAAAAGCAAGAGATAGCCAAGACCAGCTTTAGCATTGGATGAAGAAAGAGCTACATCTAAAATCTATGACAATAAGGATATTGTTCGGAATTGATCCTTCAGTTCCTAATGTATTTGGGATTTGAGAATAAAACCTAGTCCGGACGCTCAAGCAAGAAGAACATGGATTGTCTACTTGATGAATCAAACGTAATTAACAAGATGAAAGACTTTGAAGGAATGAGTATGATGAGATTAGGCCAATTTTGAAAAGGTATGGGATTTCAATATACTTTTGCTATGGATTTGAAATTGAAAAGGAAGAAGAAGCCTGGTGAGTTTCAAGAATTGAAGAAGAAAAAATTGAGAAAGATATCTCTAAGGAAGACTACAGGAAAAGAGGAGAAATTTTCCTAGAATAAAACAAGGAAAGTACTGCTAAAAAACAAAAGCGTGGAACCAATATGCTGAGTAAGAAAGAAGAACTTAAAAATTATTTAGATATAGTTCCAAGAGAAGATGTTGCAGTAGATGTTGAGTCTCTATCTACATGATACTATTGTATAATTGGAATCACTTACACTTTGTCAGAAAAAACTTCATGTTTTTACCAAAATCATTAGGAGGAGATCGGGAAGTCAAGACTAAAGATTCTGAGTGAGATGTTATATGATTTTGATAGCAAGACTGTAGTGGAAGTTTATACGACGGTCAAAGAAAGGTATTAGTTCTCAAACAGAAGGCTATTTTTTATTGGCTTTGTGGGGAGATTGCATATACTTTTTGAGCCTGATGAGGAGAGTGATATATGGATGAATCAGAATGAGTATAATCTGATAAGTTAGAGTTTATGTGATTTCTATGAAGTTCACATTCTGCTGATACAAAATGGAATTGCCATACATATGCTTACAGAAAAGAAGTATCATCAAGTCAGAAATGATATAAATATGCTGAGTAGAGATTGGAGGTTGGATTAAGGAGAGCACACAAGCATATGAATACTAAAGCTTCTTCAGATCAAAGTGAGAAGTAGATAAGTGTTTGAAGAATCATTCATCAGAAAGACAAGGAATATTTAATCTAGAAGAATCTTAAGATTAGAGCGCTAAATACAAGTTTAGGGACATGATTTTTAGGAAATAAATCTTCAACTCAGAGTTATTACATGCAAAAGGTATAACTAACAGTACTAATGGAGTTAGTACTGCCAGTACAAACTTAGTACTGCCAGTGTTATTAAGTTATTCTGCTGGATGAAAAAGGGGTTAATACTGCTGATGGTTAATGCTGCTGACTTGGAGATAAGGATGCAAAGAGATAAATATGGAATGTATATCTTATATATTTTAGGAAGATACGTATATGATTATAATTGTAATTGATCCTAAAAGTTCGGTAGTTATCTTGTAAAGGACTCCTTGTGGTGTATAAAAGGAGATCCTAGGTTAAGGTTTTATATTTACTTAAGAGCCAGATAATTACATCTTAGAGAAAGAAACATAAGCAAGAGTATCATATTATATTGATCTAATAATATTGAAGCAGTTGTGTTTTATTGTTCATTTGTTTAGTCCTGTTTCATTGATTAATACTTCTAGAGTATTGAAGTGTAGATTCCGCATACACTTTGATATACAACAAAGATCTACCATTGTTATTTTGGAATTCATCCCAAGGTAACATGCATTTACAGGTAAAGAATCGATCAGGGCTTGGGATTAATGTGTAGTTCTTGTGAGTGTGTATATCTTGTGAAGTGGTTTTTACGATTGGTTCTGCTAAGATAGGACTCGGAATTTAGCTTAGTTGTCAGAAAATAACGTTACAGCGAAGTGGGTAAACGGTTTTTTCCGCCTATAGGGGCTTGTTGACTAGTGAAATTCGAGTCGGATACTCAGGAGTAGTAGTGTAGAGAAGAGGTGCTTCGTAGCGGAACCACTATAAAATATGGGTGTCTTAGTTTGGTAGTTTATTTCCTTATCTCTTTACATTATTATTATTGTTATCTAGTTATAGTTTAGATAGTTAGTGCTTGTTCATATTGTGAATTGGTTAAACATATATCGGATCTAACTTTTGAAAGTTAACTTTTTAAAAACACTAAAGAAAATTGTAAACTTTCCAACCCCCCTTTCTAGTTTCCAAATTCAAGGAACTCAGCAATTAGGGGGTGGCTGCTATCAAAGCTCCTCTAGCTTAAACCATGTGAGGTATGAGCTTTGGAGGCTGAGGATGGAACAGTACATCAGATGATTGATTATTCTCTATGGGAAGTCATAGAGAATTGTAATGCACCTCTAATAACAAAAGTTTTTGAAGGTGTTAAGACTATAATTGCTCCTGCAACTACTGAAGAAAAGGCACAAAGGAGGTTAGACTCAAAGGCAAGAAGCACCTTATTGATGGGCATCCCTAATGAACATCAATTAAAGTTTAACTCCATCAAAGATGCCAAGTCATTGTTGCAGGCTGTAAGAAAAGGTTTTGGGGGAATGTTGCTAATAAAAAGACTCAGAGGAATCTTCTAAAGACAGCAGTAGGAAAATTTTACTGAATCTGCTTAGAGGTGCTAGATCAAACCTTGATATAGGCTTAAAAATCTTATTAGTCAGTTGAAGGATTCATGGTTTGAAAGTATCTCATTAAGAAGATGTGAATCAGAAGTTCTAAAAAGTTCGTCATCAGAATGGAACACACATTCACCATGGTATGGAGGAACAAGCCTGAGATTTGATACATTAAGCTTGGATGATCTTTACACAAGTGTAAATATTATGAAACAGAGGGTCAAAGGGACATCAAGCTTAAGCACAAAACACATTTATATAACATAGCCTTTATATGCCTCAAATAGCACCCACTGTACAAATGGAGGCAGTAATTACTTCTCTGTCATACTACAACTGCTAGCACTCATAGCTACTGCTGTTAACTCAAAACCAATTGACACTTGAGTGTTGCTGTATTTGTGCTTTCTGGCAAGTCAACCAATAACAGTCTACAACTTTACAATGAGACTTGATAAATTCATCCTGATATTTAGAAGAGATGGATTTAAGAATGGCAGGATGGCCTATTGCTAACAATGAGGGCTAGGGTTTCTGGAACGAAACACTGGAAGGAGTTTTCTTGTGAATGGTACTGAGACCATTGGGTTTGATAAGTCCAAGGTGAAGTGTTACAACTGCCACAAAAGGGGACACATTGCAAGGGAGTGCAGGGCTCCTATAAACCAAGAAAACAAGAATATAGAGAACATAAGAAGGGTTGTGCCAGTAGAGACAACTACTTCTAATGCTTTGATACCTTAAGACGGTGATGGTTTTTATGATTAGAGTGATCAACGAAAAGATGGTTCCACCTAACTTTGCACTCATGGCATATCTTCTACAAAGTTCTACTCTGAGGTATCTATTGATTCAAAATGTTCATCATCTTGTTTGGAAAATGTTTAAATTCTTTAAAGAACAAAATGGACAATGTTAAAAGACTTAAAGATCATCTAAGATAAATGTTTATATACTTATAAAAACATCTTTAGAGTCTGGTAGTTTCCCTACCTCTCTAAAAACCACAATAAGCAGACTCTTGTTATAGAAAAGCTTGAGTTTATTTTTGCGGAAGATATCAAGGTCTTAAAATGTGAGATTCATTTAAGAGAAGTAGCCATTACAGAGCTTAGAAGGAAGTTGGAACTGGCTTAAAAACAAAAAGATGAAATTTAGCTAACAGTAGAAAACTTAAAGAATCTCTAAAGTTTTAAGCAAAAACTATAGATGTCAGATAGTATGATAAGTGCACAAACATGTTTAGGGTATAATGCTGTTACACTCCTATACAAGAAACTCTCCAAAATCCTAAATTTTGTCATTCTTGGTCTTGAAGAGTTTGAAGCCTGTTACGTTGAGTCTAGTAAAGGCATAAGACTAGTAAAAGCAAAGCTAAGGTTGTAGGAAGAATATTGGTGATCCAATTATTGAGGATTAGGTGTTGATAGTGTGGGAAGAAGATGTGCCTTAGTCTAAGATTGAAAAGAAAACTATTAAACCTAGTTTTGATAAAAGAAAGTTTGTTAAATCTGAAGAGCATGTAAAATCTCCTAGGAAAACAAATGTTAAATAAGGTAATCAAAATAGGCTAAACACACATAGTCCTAAAGGAAACCAAAGAAATTGGAATAATATGATGTTTCAAAAACTAGGAAAGTAAATTTGAGATGGATTTAACAAAGCTTTGCTATGTGTTACTGTGAAATGTTTTGATAACCTGCAGTATGATTTTAATAACCATCAGAGATAGTTTAATAATAAAAAGATAGTAAAACCAGTGTGGAACCTATTTTCTCAAAGGGCTTCCATCTTTTAACCACCCTCATTCTTCCTATCCATTGATTGAAATCCTAGAATCTTTTCCTAGTATGATCCTCACCAAAGTCCTAATGGAAACATGGTTCCCAAAAAGCGTAGTATTTATGAGGGACTGGGCCTAGTGCCCTAGTGTCACTTACTACTGCTAGACCAGTTAAAACTGCTTAACCCAGAACAACAGTGAACAGTGCAAGACCAATGACAAATGTTTTTAATAAATCACATTAAACTATTAGAAGGCCCATTAACAACAAAACATCAACCTAAAAAATAGTATTGTTCCAATCAAATGGGGTTAATACTACTGGCTAAAAAGCAGTACTTAAAATGCTGCTACAGGAAAAAAACAAGGTTAATTTTTGTTAAGGCCCTCAGCTATTTGGTTTAGAAACCAAAGACTAAATTAATAGACCATGTTTCTAAACACAACAATGCATCAACCATCCTAAAAAGGTTTGATTATATTGATGCAAAAGGCAGATCCAAGTCAGTGATGGCTTGGGTCGCCAAAAGAGACTGATTTTCTTATCTAATGTGCAAAGCAATCCACAAATAGATTTATGAGAGAATGGAATTCAGTGATTGACAGTGGATGATTGATCAAGCACATGATAGGGAATCATGTCCTTTCTTACTAACTTTGAAGAAATGATGGAGGGATATGTTACCTTTGGAGGTAACCCAAAGGTGGGTAAAATCGCAGGGTTGAGGTTTACAGTTCAAACATGGGGTAATTTAGATTTTGAGAATGTGTATTTTGTAAGAGATGTTAAAGTTTAAACCTCTTTTAGTGTCTCACAAATGGGTGACAAAAGATAATGTTCTCTTTAAGACACTGAATGTATTGTTTTATATCTAAACTTTAAGTTAACTGTTGAAAGTCATGTTATACTAATTCCTAGATAGTAACAAATATTGCTAAGTCGTTGATTTAAGAAATTATTATTCCTAAAACGAGGACTAACTTGTCTCTTTGCAGGTTACATTCTGATGAATCTAACCTTTTAGAAATAGGAGGCTTGGGACACATAAATTTCAAAACTATGAATAACTTAGTTACGGGGGATTCTTTCGTAAGAGGTTTACTTTAAAACGTTTTGAAATTCATCAATACTTGTGTTGCTTGTCCAAAAGTGGAAAGCAAACATTAGGCTTCTTGTAAGTCTAAACAGTAAGTTTAATCAGCCAACCTTTACATATGTTACACATGGATTTGTTTGGTCTAAACATTTGTAATAAAAAAAGCTTAATGAAAAATGTATTGCTAGTTGTCTCAGATGATTACAGTAGGTTTTGTTAGGTTTTCTTTCTGCTACTAAGGATGAGACTAGTGCACCATTCTTATGGTCCTTTATAAATAGAGTAGAAAATCTAATAGATCAAAGGGTTAGGTAATTAGGTGTGACATGGAACTGCGTTCAAGAATAAGGAGATTGAATTAGTTTTGTGACGAGAAAAAAGTATTAAGAGAAGAATTAGTGTAGCTAGAACTCCTTAACAAAAAATTGAAGTACCTGAGAGGAAATAGACCACTTGTAATTGAGGGCTGCTAGGACAATGTGTAGTAATTCTAAACTACTACTACTTTTTGGGCTGAAAGCAGTTAGGTCAAGTTTAGTATCTAAAGCCTCATAACAAAGATCCTTTATGAAACTTTTTTTCTGGTAGAAAACCAGCTTTTAGGCTCTTATGAGACCATTATTTTAGGTGTATATTAAATTTCAATTTACCATAGATCACTATAGGCAAGTTTGATGTAAGGTTGATGAAGGATCTTTATTGGGTACTCATCAATAGTAAGATGTTTGAGTATTCAATAGTAGAATCTTGGATAGTTGATGAGAACATGCATGTCTATTTAGTGAGAAATTCCACCGAATATTGCAGGAGGAAGTGGACCAAATTGGCTTTTTGATATTGATGCACTAACAAAGTCAATAAATTATAAGCCAGTTGTTGCAGGAAATCAGTCTAATGGTAATGCAGGTACAAAAGCATGTGATGATGCAGGTAAAGCTAGAATGAAGACAGTACCTGACAAAGATTATATTCTGCTACCATTGTGGACTGCTGATCCACCATTCTCTCAAAATGCAAAGAGTTCTCCTAATGATGGATCTAAACCTTCAAATGATGATGGAAAGAAGTTTGATGATAATCCAAGTAAATTTGAAGATCAAGAGAAGGCAGATGATGTTAACAGCACTAACAATGTTAATGCTGTTAGCATAAATGAGGTTAATGCTGTTGGTGCAAAAACAGGCATTGAGCTTCCAGATGATCTAAATATGCCTCATTTGGAAGATATTGTCTATTCAGATGATGATGAAGATGTTGGTACAGAGGCTGACATGAACAATTTGGATGCATTTATGCCTGTCAGTCCTATTCCAACTACAAGAGTACACAAAGATCATCTAGTTGAACATATTATTAGAGACTTGAATTCAGCACCTCAAACAAGAAGAATGATAAAGAATTTGGAAGAACATGGTTTGTTTAGTTCAGTTCAGCAAAGAACAAACCATAAAGACTTTCAAAATTGCTTGTTTTCCTACTTCTTATCACAAGTAGAACCCAAGAAGGTAATCCAAGCATTGCAGGATCCAAGCTGGATAGAAGCTATGCAGGATGAGCTTCTACAATTTAAATTACAAAAGGTTTGGACCTTGGTGGATTTACCAAATGGCAAAAGGCCCATAGGCACTAAATGGGTCTTCAAGAATTGATGTGCTGTTGTTGTATGGTATATTTAAGATGATTCAAGTTTTAAATTTATATTTTGTCGACTAAACAAAAAACAACAC
>BQNB010083985.1:0-14717 GCA_026074375.1 Tanacetum coccineum
CATAAATCAATCAAACAACACATAGACATATTGAATGATTAATGATAAACAATCTTACTTGATTAAAACATGGATTAAAGGTTGTTACAATAGGGTTTTGAGGCCCTAAAACGACCTTAAAAGCTGCTTGAATGACTAGGGTTCATCTCCTTAAATTTATATAAAGTTACACACTTAAAACCCTAATTTCGGTTTAATATATATAGAAAAATCACTGCGATGGCGTCGCTTTAAGGTCCTGACGCCGTCGCCACGTAGATGATTCTAGATCCTCTTTTAAGTCGGCCACGTCCTGACGCCGTCGTCATTTACCTAACGCCGTCACCAAATGGATTGCGACAGCGTCGCTTTATGCCTGCGACGCCGTCTCCATGCGCTGTATGCATAATTCTTCAAGATATTTGGTGTAGGTCCGTAGTCTTGTCTGTTTCTTCTCCAAATGAGCCCAAGTCATGTGTATTTCCTCCAAATGCCATCTAAGTGCTAAAAACCTAAAAACAAATGATTAAGCACATAATCTGGGCATATTTGCATGATTTAAGGGGTTAAATGACCCGAAATAGTGTATAAAATGACACCTGATCAAATACCCCTACACTTGGGATTTCCTTGTCCTTAAGCAAATGGGCTTTTCTACCTAGATAATAGCAATATTAGGGCCATTTAACCTTGATTCGTGGCTTAGTATATATATATATATTAACACAAATGCAGATCTCAACCAAATGCCCTTGACCAAGGCAAAAAGGTCAAAATCTACAAAAGGATAAAATATATAAGTATAATAAAATATAACAACTATGGGAAATGAAAAATTAACACTCATTACATGTCATAGCATATAAATGACCATAGACTTGGTAAGGATCAAACCTCCACCGCTAGGCGCAAGTAATAATCATTACTATCAAAGAGGTCTTTTAAAGGGTTGTGTGGGTGTAGGTGTAATATAACATAAACAGAAACGGAAATGGATGGGATACATTTGGGGAGTGACTTTTGGGTGGATTTGGAGTGGAAGGGTTAGCTAATTATTTATAAGAATACACGTTGGTTGGGTTGCTAAGCCAAGAACTCAGACAAGATATACAAACTCTACACCAATCTCTTTATTTTTATTTTCTTGACTCTATGATAAACATAAACATAAGCAAATGGCAGCCCGTATAATTTTTTTACTTTTTATATATACATTATTTTTTCATACACTTTTTCCATGTCATTGCTTAAACATATAATACATCATAGGGGTTTATAGATGTACCTATACACTTGAACTTTTACACACTCGATATTTACAATCTAATTAATGAACCGAATTGAGGCAGATCAACATAACATGCAGCTTATTGAGCTCTATCGGGTGGGTGGGGGGGGGGTAATAAGTTACCTCTTCCCTAATTCTTTATAAGATAAATACTATCATGAATCCCAATCGTCCCAAAACAGTATTTACAAGGATAAGGACTTAGCAACTGTGTACTTAATAATTAACTTGGGTTAAAACAATAATGTACTAAAAGCGATACAAGGTAGCCTAGATAACAATTGGGAGAAACAATATGGTTATCAAGGTGACAATGCTCTTCATTAATAGTTTGGCTTAACCAGAAAATTACAAGAACCGTGAAAAGGATAGGCTCGGAGGGTTGTACTAGGGGTATCCTGCACTAAAAATGAGTACATGGCATGGGTGTAGGATAGTTATATAGTCGATGTGACCATAATAACAATTACAGGTTTAAAACATGGGTTAATCCTAGTGCCTCTTATCTAGCAAATCCTAATACTCACTATGCGGTCTCAGGATGCATCACAAAAACAAGTTCTAGAATTTAATATACTATCGGTACACTCATATAATTTAATACCGATACCAATGCTCCAGAAAAGGCGACAAAACCATCCGTACACATCCGCAATGAGGAAAAGACACATATGACTGTCATCGAACTTTAACTTTATGAAATCTTAAAAGGTATAAATTATCTATAGTATAAAAAAAATAGAACCACAAATTACTATCGATCTAAAGGCGAACCTTACAATTTTGGGGTGGAATTTTAAAGGTTTTTGTGCTAGTCATATACATTCTTATCCATGAGACGCTATTAATACTCAGTTTCCGTCGGTGTGTGTCATAAAAAAATTTAAAATTTGGGTCACAATTACCTTTAATGCTATGTTTCGATATATTACCTATCATTTTAAGAAACAAGCAAATGGAAATAGAAGGAATAGTTTCTAAGGCTTATTTATCCCCTACACTTAAGTTGAACATTGTCTCCAATGTTCTATAGAAGTACCCGTAAAAACAAGTAACAATTAGTTTATGGGTGAATAGTGCTCTTCATTAATAGTCTGGCTTAACCAGAAAATTACGAGAACTATGAAAAAGGATAGGCTCGGAGGGATGTACTAGGGGTATCATGCACTAAAAATGAGTGCATGGCAAGGGTGTGGGATAGTTATACGATTGGTGTGACCATAATAACATTTACAGGTTTAAAACATAGGCTAATCCTAGTACCTCTTATCTAGAAAATCCTAATACTTACTATGCGGTCTCGAGATGCATCACTAAAACAATTTCTAGAATTTAATATACTACCGGTACACTCATATAATTTAATACCGATACCAATGCTCTAGAAAAGGCAACAAAGACCATACGTACACATCCGTAATGACGGAATAGACACATATGACTGCATTCAAACCTTAACTCGAGAAAGCTAAAGGTATAAATTATCTTGGGTATCAATAATGTATACCCGAATTCCTAAAGATCTAAAGGCGAACCTCATATTTTTGGGGTGGAATTTTAAGGGTTTTTGTGCTAGTCATACACATTCCTATCCACGAGACACTATTAATACTCGGTTTTCGTCGGTATGTGTCATAAAAAATTTTAAATTTTGGTCAAAATTACCTTTCTATGCTATGTTTTGATATATTACCCATCATTTTAAGGAACAAGTAAATGGAAAATGAAGGATTAGTTTCTAAGGCTTATTTCCCCTACACTTAAGTTGAACATTGTCCCCAATGTTCTATAGAAGTACCTATAAAAATGAATAAAGGGAAAAGAAAACAAGGAAAAGAAACTAGTACTCCCCTGGTTTGCTCAATAATGGAGAAAAAACATGCGATAACTGGTTAAATCGTCCTCCAAGAATCGTCTAATGAAACTTCCTAAGAACTTCCAAGCTTCTTCTCATCAAATATAACCTGTAAATCAAAGACAAAGACAACTATACCAAGCATAAAATCGGCAGGATAGATATAAATACAATGAGATTTTAGGGTTTTGACTCTATGAAAGCAGTAAAGATAGGATGAGAGTAATGATATAATCATAGGTTTTCTGCTGGAGACGCGACGCCGTTGGGTGTTAATCCTGACGCCGTCTCCAGGCACTGTGGAAAATTCTTCTTCGTTTTAATGAGAAATTTTCTGCACGCAATTTTATTAGTTAAATCTGAAGAAAGCACTGCATAAAAACCTGAAATTAATCATTACAATCATATGACTCGAAACTGACGCGAATTAATCTAAACAATTTATTTTAAATGTTTGAATTGGTTCTAAAAACTGGATATATTCCCCTACACTTATTTTGTTGCAAAATACATTTGATTGCAAATAAGACAAAGTTATAAACAAACAAAGCATGATTACAAAGTGATTCAAACATAAAAGAATAAATAAAAAGAATTAAAACATACGACACTCCTAATATGCGAGAAAAATAAACATTAGGTTGCCTCCCAAGAAGCGATTTTCTTTATTTACGAGTCTTGTAGCTAGACTCGACGTCACAAGTCCTTACGTGCCTTCATGGCTATCAAGCTCCGAATGGCTCTGCATACATTTTCATCATGTTTGTATTCGGGTCCCAAATCTAAGCTATCGGAGTAGTGAGTTTTTCTGCTATTGTCATCGTCACATTCTGCGATCCGTTCTTATGTCCGTAAAATCTATGTGTTTGAACATTTCCATCTTGTGAGGCATCTTAAACATAATCTTCTCCTTATCTTTCTCAAATGTGATTGTTCCTTCCTCCTTGTCATAAATGAGAGCGGTTGCTTCTACAAATGGTTTTCCTAAAATAACTGACCCTAGGTCATGATCAATGACACTAGTGGTATCCTCAAGCACCATAAGGTCACACTCGTAGGTGAAGTTCCCAACAAAAACTTTTAACCCCTTGACTCTCCCTACAAAATTACAAATTTTTCTAGGGTTTGATGGTTTCCTTCTTGGCCCCAACCTTTTACTCATGATCCAATTATAATGAAGCCTAGACATTACATTAATTGGGGATTCCATATCTAGATAGGCTTGCTTCTTGTCGAAGTGGTCAATCATACAAGAAAATTTAATGTTATCCAAGTTCTCGGTTCTAACCTTGGCCTTTACCTATGAGGGTCAAGGGTTTTTCAAGAGCCATTCATGATACCTTAATTCTTTCATAGTGGGGAAAGTGTCAAAGTGTTTCGGGCTATCTTCATCCTCTTCTTCGATTTCATCTTTAGTTTCTTCCGCGAACTCCTCCTTGCTTTCCTTCATCTCGTTATCATCGTACTCGGTTGTACTAGCCTTCACATTTCCCTCTTCCTTAGCTTTATCTTCCTTATTTAAAATAACAATTGAATCAACGAAGTGAACACGTTTTAGGGATGAAGGGTTTCTATTTTCTTCTGCTAAGGATGACTGAGACAGATATTTTAGGGAGAGTAATTTTGATGGTCTTTTGATTCCTTTGCCTCGAAGCTCCTCTCTTGCGGGGTTGTTAGTAGACGTGAAATTCATTTGAGCTGCGGGGTTTCCTGTAGTGTCACGAATGGGAGTGTCATCAAGCTTTTTAGAAATGACTTTCCATAAGAGATTAATTTTACTAATCATGTCGTCTTGCTATTGTCCAAGCTGAGTCCTTAGGCTGGATAGTCTTTTCTCTTGATGAGAGTCAAAATCAATTAGTGCCTTCTCAAGCTTCGTTCCGTAACTAGATGAGTAGATAGAGAATGAGCCATTCCATGGGCTGGTAAGAGTCTAGGCGTGTGCCTAGTTAAAGTTTGGCTTTCCTTTCCATGTATTGGCGGCTTCGTTAAAGTTTCTTGGTCCTTGGTTCATGGTGAACTGCCTACTTCCCGTCGGTTCACGAGGATGCATAATCAACGAAGACTTATTCGGGATTTTCCATGCAATACTGAGTGTCATGGGGACCACTGTAGATCTCACATGAAGAAGTGATTTTGTTCACTTGAGTAGGTTGCATCAGAGTAAGATAAGCTTCCATCAAGCATTGGACTTGATTTTCGAGCTTGATGAGGCGGCGGTCGGATGTACTCGGGACATCTTGAGGCAAAGAGATTTCCTTGAACGGCTTAGCTAAATCCCTTGGGTCGTTCCAACTTTCATTGTCATAGAGGGCGAGGTCCTCTAATAATGCCTAGGATTCTTTGGCGTTTCTGTCATGAAGCTTGCCACCGGCCGATTGGTCAATGGTTCATCTTGTGATAGGAGTGACATGGTCATAAAACATTTAGACTTGCCATGATGAGGGACTTTTTGTAGTAAGTCCTTGAAATGAGTCCATGTTTTAGATAAAGATTCTCCATGATGTTGTTGGAACATTAGGATATCATTGCGGAGTTTTGCAATCCTTCCTGGTGGAAAGAACTGAGCAAGGAAACGAGTAGTAAGATCCTCCCATCTGGTGATGGATCATGCTGGAAGACGTTCAAGCCAGTTGCTAGCTTAATCGCAAAGGAAAATTAAAATAAACGCATGCGCGTTCTTTCCCTGCTTTTACCATCAAGGTCAAGTGAGTCCACAAGTTTTAAGAAATCCTTAAGGTGTTGGTTTGGATCCTCGGACCGAAGTCCGTGGAATGAGCATCCGTTTTGCACCAACCGGATGGTGTCGGATCGAAGAGGTACCACATTGTTCCCTACGGGGAGCTCAAAGGTATTCCTGTAGCCTTCGTGGCTAGGTTTGGAGTAATCTCCAAAAGTACGGATAGGATTCTCGTCTCCCATGGTGGTTGACGATAATAGATTACGAAACAATTAAAACAAAGAAAAGATAGACTATGAGAAAGCTAATGTACGAAAATTAAATTCTCACTTGAAAGGATTCAAGTGAGTAGAACTAAGTTAAACTATGATTAAAACCTAACTATTCCCCACGCAGCGACGATGCGGAGGTTGTAAAGGACTTCAGCAAGAAGTTTTACAACTCCCTAGGCAGTGTACCTAATCGTTGCAGTGTAGTATAGGCAAGACTCGGGGGTTGTTATCGTTCTCTAGGGGAATAGGTTAGGAATGCTTGATCACAGTCTAACAGAATTCTAATGGCTGAGAGAATATTATTTTTGTATTTTTATATTTATAAGAAAGTAGGTAAATCTATGGTTTGTGAGGTTGGTTTGATTAACTAATAATTAAACTAATTATAATCTATGATACTGGTGATAACTTTATGATAAATAATTATATTTACCTAATAATGCACTACTCCTCAGATTGCTTCTCCTAGATTTGTTGCTTTGTCACACTTGTGATGATCGGTGTAAGTATTTCCTAGGTCATGAACGGATTACATGAACATGCCGTCTATTTAATATTCCGTTAAGGCAACGCACTAGTAAAGTAATATGAATACTATTACAAGGCCCCTAAGAGTATATTAAATGCATGTGAAATATCTTAAAAGGGATCAACCATATAATGGGTAAGGTAGTATGAAGACTGTTACCGATGGTATCCTATCTACACACTTGCGTTTCCCTAGACATGTCAACAACGATACAGACAAAATCTGGTTTTCTAAAGCCTAACACGCACATTCATCAACAAGAAGCAACATCAAAAGGATCTACAACCTAAGTTTCATGCAATCATAGATAAATACAAAGGAGGGTTTTGCCTCACATGTTATTATAGAAAAGCAAGAAGAATTTATCAATCAAACAATCACATAGAAATATTGAATGATTAATGATAAATAACCTTACTTGATTAAAACATGAATTTAAGGTAGTAAAATAGGGGTTTGAGGCCCTAAAAACGATCTACAAAGCTGCTAGAATGACTAGGGTTTCGTTCTCCCTAGGTATTATACAAAGATACACACTTAAAACCTTAAAAACGATTTTATATTTATAGAGATATTGACGCGACGGTCTCGCTTAGAAATCCTGACGCCATCGCCACGTAGATGATTTTAGATCTCTTTAAGTCGGCCACGTCCTGACGCCATGGCGAAATTCCTAATGCCGTCACTAGATACATCACGACGGCGTCGCTTTATGCCTGCGATGCTGTCTCCACGCACTGTATGCATAAATCTTTAAGAGATTTGGTGTAGGTCCGTAATCTTGTCCGTTTCTTCTCCAATGAGCCCAAGTCACTTGTATTTCCTCCAAAAAACCTCATTCAGTATAAAAACCTGATAAACAAACGAATTAAGCACATAATTTGGTAATTTTGCTTGATTTTAGGTAGTTACATGACCCTTAAAATACGTGGTATTAATATGACACCTCATCACTAAGGGTCCGCCTAATGGGTGTAGGCCGAACAACTACAAGTATTGGTCATCATGCAGTCAATCGTGCGTGCCAAGGTCTTTGGGATCATATAGATCCTTGACCGCACTCAACCTCATATCAATACTTAGACAGGTTCACAAGGATAAAAAAGCACAATATAAAATAATTAAAGGATGCAACAAGACAACGAGACCATAAAATAATTATCAAATAATTAATAAATTAAATTCCAAAAACAAATAATAAAGCTCAATTCATAGCATATCTTTAACAAATTAAATCTCTAGATCCGATAAATCAAAATAATAAATTAAATTGACCATAATAAGCTAAAGTATGAATACAAGTTGTGCCAATTGAGTGCTCTTGATTCCTTAATCGAACGTCATGGCAAACCCCGAAAGGTTTGCCTCTTCTCCCTCGTCAATAGTAATAAAAGAGATAAAAACCTTTTTCTTTTCTTGGCCTCTTGCGTCGGCTACAACACCAGGAACCAAAAGATGGAATGAATGAATTAACATTCATTCATATGACTTATATACTCATATTAAAGTTTAGCATATGTACACAAACGGCCCTTAATCTTCTTTGATGTTTATAATAAATTAATAAAACTTCATAACTTTTGTGCAGCTTAAGTCTCTATGATGAGTCATCATTACGGCGTAACGACACCGACCTTGTTACGCCGTAATCCTCCTGACGTGTTGGCTTTCAAATATTAGTCAGCATACAAAATTGGTACGACGGTAATTCCTTCGACATGTTATGTCGTAACCCTTAGTCAGCATTAATATCTTCTTAATTAATAATTAATTACGGCGTAATCCATATGGGCCAATTACGCCGTAATCCTTCCAAAATGAGGTTTTTGTTGTATATTGCCCATTTATGCCGTTTTTCCTTATCTTTTCTGTTCTAATGCCTTAATTTAACAAAACTTGAAATATAAACGAATTAAGTACAGATTCTTATAGAAACAAGGCAATAAACGGGTGAATTTGACATATAAAAGTATTAAATATTTGATGTTATCAAATATCCTCCCACTTGACTTCTACTTACCCTCAAGTAGACCTGTTAGAATATTTTATAAAAATATTTCCTCAATTTTAACTCGGGAAGAAATGAATTCATAATTTAATTATGCTAGAAAACATCAAAAGCGACACCTCTCTGGTAAGGGGATCAAAATAATCACTCAACTCTCTCAAACGAAGTTAGTGTTTCATTTTCGGGGTGATCGCTCAATAGCACTGGTCATAGCATGTATTCTATCATAAGCTTGGAAAGTACACAAATCTCCACTAACTAGAGTTAAGGTCTAAATGGCTTTCAAAGGCAACACTGGTTTAAACTGGGTGAATCATCCTGCAATCTTCACCAAAAGCGTTACACTAACGAGGGAGACAAACCATATATACACATCCATAACGACGGAATAGACATACATGATTGCATTTAATTCCCCCATTCGAGTAAAACCAAGGGTTAGGATGGAGAATGATATAAGGTATGGATCTTCTAATCCTTCACCAAAAGCGTTACACCAACAAGGGCGAAAAATCATATATACACATCCATAACGATGGAATAGACATACATGATTGCATTCAATTCCCCCATTCGAGTAAAACCAAAGGTTAGGGATTAGGCATGGGTACACATTAATTGGTGTTAAATATAACACAAAACAATTAGTCAAATATAATCTAAGGTGGTCATAACCGGCTACTGTCCATCCATAGTCCAAGTGTCCAAGCACGAAAACCTGATCATATCTCAATAATAGGCTAGCTTCGGATGTAACAATGAGATCCTGCTAAACATACTAGCATAATCTTCAAAATCAACAGACGGCTTATAGTTGCACCATCTTCATCATTTGTTAGTTCTATAACACGTAACAAACATTTACAATACAAGGAGTTTATTCATACATTTTTTTCACAATACTCCTGTCATAAATACATAATACATCCCCCCACTTGAGATGAACAATATCGAAAGTGATAATACTAGGGGGCCTTCAATGATCATAATGATATGTATTTAATGAAAGTGCCAAAATCTCCGAACCCATCTCCCCGAACCATGGACTTAGGTAGCCAAAAATTTCAACACAAAGAAAAATATAGACTACAAGGTTGGTTAAGGCGATATGGTGTAACGAAACATATGATATTAGGTTAAAAACACAAATTGGCTTAACAGGGTGATCTAGGGGTATCTTGCACTAATAATTAGTGCAACAAAGGGTTTAATCACGGAGGTCGACAAGTCAGTATAACAAGTCGATAAACATATATAATTTTACACATATGGGCTATTTGGGTGAATTCCTAAATGTTTCCTTCTCGAACCATCTATTCCTGTTAATCAATTAGGTCTCAAAATGATGTACATGCTAAGTTCTAAAGTCTACAATACTACTGGCACACTCAAAATTTTTGTGGATTTTTGTATAATGGATGAAAATGAAATCATCAGGCTTAACCTTACCAATAGAAATAAAGGGTAAATGTGCATTCGGCAAAGATTTAATCTAGTTCAGTAAGAAAACATGTCAATTTTCTTTTTAAAATTGGCACCATTTTTCAAAGAAAACTAGAAAATCAAAGGCAAATATAGGTCAAGTGGTAATTCTACTCCCATCTCCCTACTTGGTTTGTACAATGTCCCTATTGTGCAATAAAAAAAATGAAAAATCAAAAATAAGAGTAGAATTAGAACGTAAGACTCCCATAGATTTTCTCGGGATGATGAAGAGACAACATGCTCTAAGCTATGCTCCAAGTCTGCTTCCTCGAGCAACACCCACCATCACATCAACAGTTTGTATAACATCCAACTAGTCTGATTTGGAATGCTTCCTTGCAGCTTGATTAACATTCTAGCACCACTCCATGTGCATTACATGTATAGCTGCAAGAAAGACTAATACCAAAAGCATAAACCAGGATAAAAGCACTATAGCATAAAATTTACAAAACAGTACAGGAAACAAAATAAACCTAACTCACTTTCATAGGAATCACGGTTGCATTTAGCATATGCAATAAGCCTTTTAAACCAGTTGGTGGCCCAAGTAGATAAATGAAGTCTCTTGAGGGTTTCCAGAGAACATACCCACAAAGTTCATTTATCAAATATACATGGTTTTGTAAAAATTTCAAACATTAAAGGTGTTGCAGGAAGGAATTACGGCGTAACCCATGGAATGGGTGATATGTGTTTAATCACATATCATTGTACCTTACTAAAATAAGCTTAAAAGACCAAAAATACATGAAAAATACAGTGTATATATGTGTTTTGTCAATTGTGTCTTGCAGGTAACAGATATTCAATAAAAGGACAAAAACAAAGCAAAACGGACGAAATCGAACGGGATTGGAAAGAACACGAAAAAACCAAAGCCGACGGCGTACCCATCTTTTATGGACCAACCCGGGCCCACTTAATGGGCCAAGTCAGCCCATAACTTATAACCTTAATTATATAAGCCCATGATTTAAATAAAAGCCCAATCCCTTTTCTATATAAACAAACGGCCCAAAATCAAAAGTTATAAAAGTGAGAAGGCCTAAGACCAAGTCAAAGATATAAGGACGGGGCCAAAGTTACTGTTCCATCTTCATTTTCCCTCCCATATTCCACCATTAACAAAACCAAACGCACGCATCAAAGTACTTCTAGAAGATCTTTCGGACACCACTGGCACCCTCCATATCCATGCTGGCAATCCCACACAACCCCATTGGCCAATCAAACGTGTAAGCAGTCTAACAGATGAAAAGATGAGGATTAAGAGGCGATTATTGATCAAAGGCCAAGATTAGAAGATGAGAACGCTCCTGGAAGGATAGAAGGTTGGATCACACATTAGGAGTGTGTGTGATCACACACACTCCTCTTCTCCCCTATAAATAGAGGGTTGGATCACACATTAGGAGTGTGTAGTTTTTTTTAGCTTAAGCTTAGTAGTAATTTAGCTTATTGTCTTTATTTTAATGTATTTACTCTTAAAAGCCTGTAGTCTCTTTGATTAATCAATGAAATTTCAGAGTTCATTTAAATTTGTGTTTAATTCATGTTTTTCCTTATTGCAATTATGGTTTAAATAAGTTTAAAATCAACTAAATAAGCTCTATAAGCTCTCTACTACTTAATAAGCTAGCTATCATTTAGTTAAGCCTTAAAAAGCTTAACTGAATTATAATTCATCTCAATTCTCACTCACAAATTACCTAAGCTTAACTAACGTAGAGAATGAGGATGGTTTTACTACTGTCAAGAGTCGGAAAAGGAAAGGGAAACGTGCTGATACAGTTCAAGCTTGTAATTTTGAAGGTATTAAACTTTCCAAGCCAAAACCTAATTTTGTGTGGAGTGTTAAGTCCAACCAAGCATCGACAACTAGTAAAAAGGCCAATACTGATGACGAGATACCTGATACTACCAATAAGAAGGCTACTGATGTGGTTCTTAATAATTTATTTGATTTGCTTGCGGAGGAAGATAGAGCTGATTGAAATGACAAAATAAGATGGCAGAATGCTAAACGGGTTGTGAATGTAATCAATGAGAGTGACAGTGAAGATGTTGATCAAGAAATTGTTTTGGAAACTCATCCTGGTCAATACGCTAATGGAGCAAGCACTCTTTCTAAGGATGTTTCACATGTGTAACATTGCTTCATGGAATATCCAGGGTTTGAATTTTGCCCCGAAATAATGTGAGGTGCGTCAAGTCATCTATGAGAATAATCTGTCCATTTGTGCGATTTTAGAATCTCATGTGACTAGCTATCGGTTAGAGTTTTTATGTTCTCATGTTTTTTGCCAATGGAATTGGACGTCTAATAGGTCTTGGTGCTCTAAAGGTACTCGGATTATTTTAGGCTGGAATTCTAATAATGTGGATATTAATGTTGTTTCCCAAGATGATCAAGCCATGCATGCTCGTGTTTGGATCAAGGCTGACAAGAAGGAAGTGTTTTGTTTATTTATATATGCTCATAATCGCTATTCTCAACATCGTGCTCTTTGGGAAAACTTGGGGAAGCATAAGGTGTACGTTCGTAATAGACCGTGATGCTTGTTTGGTGATCTTAATGCTGCGCTTAATATCGAAGATAAGTTGATGGGCTCGTCTAACATTGATATTTCAATGAGGGAGTTTAAAGAGTGTGTTGAAAATATTGAAGTGTTGGACATTCCTCGTTCAGGACTTCAATATACATGGAACCAGAAACCTAAGGGATCTTCAAGCCTCCTTAAAAAGCTTGATCGTGTAATGGCAAATATGGAATTTAATGATGCTTTTGTAGGGGTTTTTGCTGTCTTTCAACTGTACCGTACTTCAGATCATTCCCTAGTTGTTCTCAAGATCCCTATTAGCGCTAAAGGTGGTCCTAAACCTTTTAAATTCACTAATTTTCTTACTGGTCATGATAGGTTTATGGATGTGGTTAAGATGGGCTGGTCTATCCATGTGAGTGGATTCTTGATGTATCATGTAGTGAAAAAGCTGAAATACTTAAAGAAGCCATTTCACAAGCTGCTATACGAGAAAGGAAACCTTCATGACAATGTTGAGAGGCTTCGTGTGGAGCTTGATCAGGTCCAACGTGATTTAGATGCTGATCCGTCTAATGCCATTCTTCGTGAAGAGGAAGAAATCTATGTTCAAGCTTATAATGATGCTCTTATCACTCACGAGAGATTCTTGAAGCAAAAAGCTAAGGTGGAGTGGTTACGGGTGGGTGACTCTAACTCGACCTATTTTCATAAGGCAATCAAGAGCAAAATTAGCAGAAATCGTATTAAGGTTGTTACTACTTTGGAGGGTGAAACGTTTACTGATAAGAATGTGGCTAAGGCTTTTGTTAATCACTATGAGGTGTTTCTTGGTCAACCAGGTATAACTACTCCTTTTTGTGATGTGAATTTGTTTTATAACAGATTTGATGTGGAGGATGCGGCTGCCATGGTTCGTTCGGTAACTAGCCAAGAGGTTAAGGAGGCAATGTTTTCAATGGGAAATGATAAAGCTCCTGGCCCCGATGGCTATATAGCTGCATTTTTAAGGAATCATGGGATATTATTTCTAAGGATGTTAATTATGGCCGTTCAAGAGTTCTTTGTTAATGGTAAACTCCTTAAGGAGCTGAACCACACCATTATCGCTCTTATTCCAAAGGTTACTGCTCCTTCTCGTATTAATGATTATAGACCGATTTCCTGTTGTAATGTGTTGTTTAAATGCATTAGCAAGATTAATGCTAATCGAATCAAGGAGTGTTTGAAGGGTCTAATTAGCCCTAATCAGTCGGCTTTTGTCCTGAGAAGACCGATCTCGGACAATATTCTTCTTACCCAAGAGCTTATGCATAACTATCATTTGGATCGTGGTACGCCGATATGTGCTTTTAAAGTGGACATTCAAAAAGCATATGATACTGTTGATTGGGAGTTTTTAAGGATGGTGCTGATTTCATTTGGTTTCCATAATCAAATGATTAATTGGATTATGGGATGTGTGTCGACTACATCTTAGTCGGTGTGTGTTAATAGTGATCTTTATGGTTATTTTAAGGGCAAGAGAGGGCTTCGGCAAGGTGATCCTTTGTCTCCATACCTTTTTACTCTTATTATGGAGGTATTTACGCTTATGTTGAAAAGACGAGCTCGTAAGTCTCCATCTTTTACTTATCATCGATATTGTTCGGATTTAGAGCTTATCAATCTTTGTTTTGCGGATGATTTATTCATTTTTGCTCACGGGGACCCCTGAATCTGCTACTGTTATCATGGAGGCTTTGGATGAGTTTAAAAATGCTTCAGGTTTGGTTCCGAGTCTCCCTAAAAGTACGGCGTATTTTTGTAATGTTCTTAACTATACCAAGCATGCGATTCTTCAGATTCTGCCTTTTGAGGAGGGTCGTCTCCCAGTGAAATATTTAGGTGTTCCTTTGGTGTCTTCTCAGCTTATTTATAGAGATTGTAAGGAGCTTATTGAAAAAGTGCAGCAACCATATAAGGGATTGGAAGAATAAATCTCTTTCAGCGGCGAGAAGGTTACAATTGGTTAAATCCGTTATTGGATCTATGCATGTTTATTGGGCCTCGGTTTTCATTCTTCCTTCTCGTGTTTT
>BQNB010083985.1:17138-28886 GCA_026074375.1 Tanacetum coccineum
CCAAATCAACCCCAAACTCAAAATCAACCATTAAAATACTAATTGAAGATCAAATCAACACTAATAATCACTCCTAACATTTTAAAGATCATTAATTGTAAGTCATTTCATCTATTTTCTTTGTTCATGATGAACACACAATTGAAATTGGGGATTTTTCATTTTTCTTTCAATTTTGTACAATTAGGACTACTAGGATACAATGTATAACTAATATGCTTCCTTTAGACATAGGATTTGCATACATTAGTGAGTTTGTCGAAAAATTGATTTCGAACCAAAAACCTAATTTTATTTTTCAAATCACTCACGTTAGGAACTAAATAAAATTGTTGTTATGAATTGTTATTACAACCCAAAAACGTTTTTAAACACATGCATAATGATCTCATGAACAAAATTCGAGATACATAATTCATATGTATTTTTCGACATGTTTGGATGAGCAAAATCAAATTAAGGAGCGTTTGGGTTAACTCTTAGGATTTTTATTTCTAGGTCGAGTTACCCGTTACTCAACATTTGTCACATCTAGGCACACACTAGTAACTATGTCCAAACAATACTACAAGTAAATGTTAATAAAATGTGACTTCAACACTTTCTTTCTAGGTAATCATGACTCGCAAATCATCCGAAGATCACAAAAATACAAGATACTATATTCCAATAATTTCACATGTATATCGTTCACCTATAAAATAAAAACTAAGAAACCTTGAAAGTCGCTACATTCATGAGGGTCAGGTGGTTTTTAATGACTTTACGAATCTAAGCTATGTTCGGTCTTTGTTTCATTTTCTTGAGTTTGAGTGTCTCCTTGAAATTAATGACCAAATTTTTCCTCGCTTCAGACTTGAGTTTTATAGTCAATATCAAATAAACTATTCCGACAAAGGTCAAATGTTCATCGAATTTGAATAAATCCATGCAATTAATCAAAACACTTTTGTCAAATTTTCAGCATTAAAAAGGAGAACTTTAGCTACTCCATATGAATCATAGTGAGTTAGATGTCACGTCTATTCCCATTCATGGTCAATGTTCTAACTCAGAAGACTCATCTCTTGCTCTTTTAAGAATGAGAATCTAAACTCTTTCATACCCTTTGGAGAACCAATGTCCCCAACTTACCAAAAAAATAATTCAATCCTTCAACAATATCAGGACAAACCATCTTCCAAACAAAATTCTCAAAGAAGAACTTCGTGTTGAACTTAAGATCTAGAATGATATCATTCAAGAAAATGACTTTGTAATCAAAATGACTCACCATTTCTTCTTGCTTCATCATGTCACATGATGTATAGCATCTTAACTAGCACTCCATTCAATTTGGCATACTTTCTAATTAAAAGAATCGAAAATAATCAAACATCAACCAAATACCCCAATCATATGGAATAAGTTCTGAAGTCGTCTATATGAACACATGTATCAAAACCAATCCAATCTCTGTATCAAAATACAAAACATATTGGGGAATCCATGAAACCATGGTTCATCCTTCCCATTGAATCAAATACCTACATATCTTTTGAAGTAGCGTCAATTGTTGATCAAATTATAATTGAAATACTTGTTCTCAGAATAATTGCTAGAGAATACGTACAGATTTAATATTATCTTATTCTTTGTCTTGGTATAATCAATTATCGTGTAAACTATGCTACATTATAATTACATGCATTTATGTGACTTTTAGTAGACATTTTTAGTCTCTATATTCTTTATCTTGGCCATAATTACATGATTATCACTTCCTTAGTTTAAATTTATATGTCTGATACTTGAAGTAATGAAAATGCAAAAAATCAATCCTCATTGACCACGTCTGAAAAAGGAATTAAACTTTTGGAAAAATTTCGAAACCCTATAAAACTGTCTCCTAAAAGGTTAGGCGCCCCCTTTATAAAGGGACCGCCATAACATAAGGGACGCCATCAGTGATAACACAAAATGATTCCGGGCCCCACCATTTGTCTGCATCTTTGATCCTATTCTTCCTAGGTCTAGCTGCCCTTTCCCTTCTAAACTAAACACTCCTTAGAACTTTTTTACACCAAAACCATGCCTTTCCCAAAACTCTTCTATATAAACATCATCCTTATCCATCTCAATCACCACTTCTCTTATAAACATCTCTTCAAAGTCCTCAATGGTCATTTCTACCAAATCTCCTCGTGGACTATCACGAAAACACAAAAAGAGGAAATTCTTGAACATTGGAGACAATGTTCATATCCTACCACCTCACCACCTTTTCCTCCACCAAATAGGACCTCACCTCCTCTATCTCCAAGTAACTCACTACCTATATCTCCACCAAACTCTCCAATCTTTGATACAACTTCCTTGCTTCCTTCCCCTAACTCATCTAGTCCTACATCCTCTTACTTACCTCTACAAATCTCTACTCAAAATCAGAGTATGAACCATTTGTATGAACTCCTACACCTTTCAAATCTTCTTGATATCAATATTCAACGTGCAATTGAGTCAACTAATTGTTCACCCACCTCCTTACCGGTCACCCAGCCTCCTGTTCTCGACCAATCAAATTTCCATTCGGACATTGTCATTGTTGCTTGGTAACTCATAGAAGAATTCAATATCTAAAAAGATACCTTGGACCGAATCAAATCTCTTATCATTGGGCACTCAACCCTTTTATCATCATTCCATCACTACCAACTCTCTTGAAACTTCCTCATGAAGTCAAAAATCATCTACAAGTTTACCTTCATTAAATGAATTAAATATTTTTGTGTTTTAGTTATGATTTATCTCATGCTTGTATCATCATATATATTAGTCCTTTTTACTATTTATGATTTCCTTTATGAAGTTAAATGCAGCTTCACTTTATGAGTTTTTAAATGTGTGGATTATATACTCTTAAGATATTTTGTCATGCCATATTTGCTTGCACTTGTATTTCTAACCTTGTTTTGTAGCAAACAAATTATCGTAAGATCGATCCCTTGGTGCCCCAACAAGGGGAGCTTACATCAAAGGAGGAGTCTTTTATGTGATTTCTTTCTCTCTACAACGCTCGACGATCAACTTTTTGGATTCGAAAAAAAGGGGGAGAAATAGAATTAAACACATTAATAATTTATAAACTTATATTTTTATACTAAATGAGTTTATGTTTTTTCATCATCAAAAAGGGGGAGATTGTTAATACAAATAATGTCTAAAAACGTTATTTATATTTTTCGACCTCTCAATGTTTTGATAATAACAAAATGTGAAAACGTTTACGATAAAATTAAACGTTTATAAATTACTAATCATAAAATTCTATTTATCAAAGGATTTCTCGATTTAAGGTATGGATAAACAAATCATTAAACATGATTAGTAATCAAGAAAATATTTTCTTTAAACCTTACATTTCTATAAATGTGTTTTTATAAATTATAAAAAAACAAAATATTTATTCATTAAAAGAAATGTTTTATTAAAAACTTAAAATTTTGAAATTCAAATTTCCCCCCCAAAATAGAAGGTTTTATAACAGATACAACATTCACCACAAAAGGACAAAAAAGGGAGCGGAGTCTAGTGGCGGCCCCCTTTTAAGCCTGGCGACCCCTTTATATATAAGGGACCGTCGGGACCGCCACCAGCAACGGTCATTTTTTTGTCCCTATAAATACTGGGCCACCCCATCTGAAAAACACAACCTCTTGCATGAAATTTTTTCAGATCTGTTATTCTCTCTTCTTCTTTCTTTCTAAAACACATATCTTGATCCTAACATATCATTATCTTGTTTTCAAGTGATTAATATTTTCTTCCTCCTTCTCTTCTTCTTCCTCCAATCAAGTGCAAGATAAGAACATCGTATTCTTCTATATACGAATTGTAAACAAGTGACATTCTTATCTCTTCCTTCCTCAAGATCACAAATTTTCGATTACATATATTTAGTGTTGTTGTGTTAATTGGATTGTATGTAGATCCATGTGTGTAAATTGTGTATTGGTGTGTTTAGTATTGTGATGTCAATCCCAAGGGTAAATTATATTCTAGTAGTGTGTAAAGACTTATGAAAGTCTTAGATTGGTTCAGCTAAGATTTAGGACACGAACATCAAGCTAGTGTCGAAAAGAAATAAGCGACGTTAAACTTATTCCTCCGCCTAAAGAGGAGCTTGTTGACAAAGTGAAATCTCGATGGAGTACTTCGGAGAGTGGAGTTAAGGAACGAAGAGTGCTTATTGCCGTACCACTAAAATCTTGGTGTCCCTTGGTTTGATATATTCTTATCTTCTATCTCTATTATTGTTATTTGCTTACTTAGTTCAGTTATATTTAGATAATTAGTTGTGATTTTATATTGTTGAATTAATTGGACATATAACTCAAAATAGACAATTTTCCTAAGCAAAAGTTTTTAAAACGGTTAAAATGTATCAGTAAACTATTCGCCAACCGCCCCCCCCCCCCCTTCTAGTTTTCCTACAATAGCATATTGCAACAAGCCTTATAAACCACTTGGTGGCCCAAGTGGACGGTGAAGTTTCGTGAGGTTTCCAGAAGAACATACCCACAAAGTTCATTTTCAAATAACAAATGTTTTTGTAAAAAATTCCAACATTAAAGGAAACTTACAGGAAGGCGTTACGGCTTAACCCACGGATGAGTTACGCCAACATTTGTTTTGTTAAATTTGAAATTTAGTAGATAGGTTAACGGCGTAACCTATTGGGAAGGATAGCAACGTATCTAGAATAGTTATGCATAACTGTGATGGTTACGCCGTAATTGCTATAGACAAACAACACTTTACCACATAATTATGAATTTTTCTGCAGAGTGACCTCAATCCCATCTTTATGCTGTTAGAGTCCTGCAAAACCAACAGTAGAGTATACATAAAACCAACTAATATGCAGAAAATTAAATGAAACAAAATGTAATTACAAGGATAAGCATGGGGTGCCTCCCACAAAGCGCTTGTTTTTGTTCGAGTCTCTGGCTTGACTCCACCCTTATTTACTAGGAAATAGGGTATCCATCCCCTCACTCGAGATCATGTGTGGGTGGAAGTAGTAATAAACACCATTCAGGTGTAAACTTGCTACGGGGTAGGGAAATGATGATTTAAGACCATACCTGGAAGGAGAGATTATCATGTTCCCTATCAACCTTATCCGTTTTAGGGTTTAATGACTTATAAGATTTCAAATATTCTTGTATGAAGTGGGACTCATTGGTTGAGTATGAATGAAAGGCTCGAGTTTAGTGATAACTGAATGCACCTGTATTTTTGTAAAATGTGACTGAGGATCTTTAGCGAGAAGTCATTCAAGCTCATCTATATCCTTAGTAGGATTAAAATCAGCCTCCTCGTCAACCATGGTTACATTCAAGATCTGGTCACCGAATTCTTCCAAAAGTTCATCCAAAATTGATTTAGTAGCCGGTGCTACATAATCATCATTAGGTGGTGTAGTAAAGAAATGGGTATCAAAACAAAGGTTGTATTACTTCGTCCATTTCATCAGGGACGTTAGGCGTGAGAAATTGCCTAATACGTTTAATGTCCTCGATCGTAATATCCCAAATATCATAAATATTCCCATCATCATCATCTTCCATCTGAACCTTCTCTTTCTCAAAGTCAACAACCGCTCACAAAACTATAAAAATTCATTTAAGTAGGATAAAAAAGGAAAGATAATAGATTACCGTTTTCAGGTTCGTAATCACAAGGAAGTTTCAACATCCACCCATTTGCATTTTTATTTGACCCCATTGCCTTAGGTTTTCATCTCCTAGTCTGAACAGTTTATTCAACGATCTCATCGAGGCCGAAAATCCTTCTTATCTATAGGATGATAGGAGTGAGTGGTGTTGAGCAAAAAACTAGGGAGTGAAACTATTAAGAGTTGTTCATTTAGTGGATTTTTCTTTTGTCTATCAATGACATATTAATTTATGCTATTGTCATGCTAACAATGTCCAATTCATTTGCACGTATATAAGAGAATCAAACTACGATAAATTATTGTGGTTGGGAAGGTCGAAACAAGGAAGTTAGGGGAGTTAACGCGGTAATATTAAGTTACATACGCGTCCTTATATTAATGCGGAAAATCAATGGTTACACTCTTGTCACGGCGAGAAGATAAATTCCTGTCCCTTCATACCTTGTTGGACTACTTTTGGATCAAACATTCTGCCATGATCGCCTTTCTTTCTCAACTTCATACTCTAAGTACTCGTTAAGCGTCATTGATAACATCAAATAATTGATACATTTTAATATCAAATTCCCTATAAAAATGCTTACAAATATGCTATTAATGTATAAAAATTTAAGCTCTAATTGTTTATTATTAGTTTTTAGGGACCAAGTGAGCATTTTAAGCAAAAGACAAGGGATTTGGACAAGAAATGTTAAACAAAAGTGAAATCAAGGCAAGTTTAGGCATAACACACCGAGGGATTACTCCATAACGTACTCTAAAAGAAGAGAATGAGTCACACACCCTTTACGGCGTAACTGTGATCCGAAGATTATGCCGCAACAAATTAAAAATTACAAGTAGAAGAAGTATCTACTCCGCTTTACGGCGTAACATGGGCGACAAGGTTATGACGTAAACATACTTTTATGCCTAGCAGATTGGGATGCATTACGTAGCGAAGTTATTAGCGTAATAACCCATAAGGATTACGCCGAAACCTTTAGAAGCCTATAAATATGAGCCCCTCTTGTTGCTCAATCAGCATCACTCACCACCACCACTTACACACAGTTCTAATGGGTGAACCAAACCCCTAAGGTTTAAAGCATTTTATCTGAAGGTCCAAGGGAGAAGCCACTAGCATACTTATTGTATTTAACCATTCATTTCATTCTTGTAAAATAATGATTGAATCAAACCATAGTCTTTATTCAATAATTCATGCATTGTTGTATCGTACGATTGGCTAAGCACTCCCTATGTGCTGGCCTAACTCATAGTAGTTGCGTTTTTATTGATCATGATTTCCTGTTCAATTAGTAACTATTTAGATATCCTTACAGCCTTTCATTGATCCTCATATTTTGGAAGTATAGAGGGTGGCTTATATCTTGTTAATCCTTATATTAGACTTACCATGTTGAACTTGGGATTAGTGGGGTACTAGGGTAGCTTGACATCTATCCCTAGTGTAGGAATTAACCAAATTACCGCCATTGTCACATTAAATACTTAAAAAGCATGGGAAACTCCTTTTAAGAAGGGTAATAATCGGGTTTGATAAAAATTGGTCCTGAGGGTATTTGGGTTTAACCAACTGTGCAAGCTTAAGATGTCATGCTCGAGGGTGATCGGTAGGGAATGTGGGATCGCAGAGTAAGCATAGGACAGACCTTAAATGAAAATTCGGGTTTGTCGACTTTAGAACCACTAATGGAACTTATAATTGAACATTGCACAAAAAAATGTAATCATAGCATTGGTAATGAAGTGGTTAGGTTAACACGCCTTTCTCCAATTCTTCTATCTATTTACTTTATTGCATTTACTTTTCATAGTTTCTTAGAATATATAATACCTAAAACCATTTTCAAATCGTGACAATAATCAAGTTAAACTATTAAACCTTAGCTCTTGGGACGACCTCGGATTTACCAAGCAACTGCACTATAATAATACCGGGTTCTCCTGCCCGTTATGTGCGTGTTATCGGTAATCGAGTTTGTAAATTTTATAAAGCATGGTAAAAGTATATTTAATCAAAATATGCCTCAAGTTTAGATTGGCGCTGTTTTTCCAGGGAGCTAAAATTAGTTATAATTTGAATTTCTGTATATATTTTTGTAACTATGTTCTGCTAGTTTTATTATTAATATGGAAGATGACGTTGATATCAACACGCTCACCATAGAGCAATACCTGGCTTGGGTCCAAGACGACATAAAGACCAAGCGAGGTAAAACGCCCACAGATCAGCAGATGCCGTCGAGTACGAGAACAAATAACAACTTTAATGAGTGAATATAAGACGCAAACTCCATCCAAGGTACCGAAGACGTGAGATGCACACCAACATGTGCGAAGGGTATTAGAGATCACAGATCTTTTCCACTTCCCCGGCGTCACTCATGATGCTGTTATGCTTAGAGTGTTCCCTATTACACTAAAGGGGCCTGCCTTGAGATGGATAAACAGACTTTCAGCAGGTTAATACTACATGGGAACCTCCAGAGAAAGCATTCATCAGGAAATATTGTCCACCTTTCAAAACTACCAAGAAATTAGAAATAATCCACAATTTCAAACAAGAGATGGATGAGACATTGTATTATGCTTGGGAAAGGTACAATGATCTGCTGTTTAAATGTCCGCATCATGATCTGAACTGCCAACAGAAGGTTCATATCTTCTACACTGGATTAGACATCCCTTACCGCATAGCGCTTCGACATTAAAGGATTCTCCCTCCTGATGACACAAAACTAAGAAAAAAAAAAAAAAAAAAAAAAAAACAAAAAAAAACTCATTCCCTTATATCAATACAAGTCATGGCAGAACATTCACATAGTTGGTATGATGAAGCAACCACTAGGGAACGAATAAAAGATAGCCCAAATAACGTTGATACAAAGAAACCTAAAGAAAATATTCATGCCATTCAAGCAAGTTTCAAGAATTGTGAAGGGGCACATCAAACCATGGGGTACCCTCTCGAAAAAGAGGACAAGGCAGTTGAGCAGAACATGTATATGAGATCCTTGGAAGAAACCATCATCAAATTTTGCGAAAACTCAATTACAAAACAGGCCGAAGAGGATGAATGGATTAGGAAATTCATTAGAAATACGAACTCTAACATAAGGGAACTTAAAACTACAACAAAGAACCTGCAGGAAATGGCTTATCAATTAACCCAAACAGTCCTCATGAATACATGTGAAAAAGTCAAGGCAAGAACGACCATGGGTAAGGACAATGTAAAGGAGCCGGTTCTTCGTAACTTACCCGTTGTTCAAACTTGTGTGCCACCCGCAAAATTTCTGCAGTAACCCTTACAGAACTCAGCGAAAAACTAGAGCGTGATTGTGAATGTCCCTGAGGAAATTAAAGAGGATGAAAGGGGACATGAATGACGATTGTGATATTACGGTCGAGGGAAGTAGAAAGTACTTAGGAAAAAACTCCACACCTTCCATAAGCGCTTTACCAGATAGTTGCCACCATATATGCCACTAAGACTAGTCTGTAATAAGGCACGTGTTGTAAGGGAAGAGGAACAGGACTATGATATTCCTCTACAAGATCATGTAATGCAACCTTTGACCCCTCAGACAGTTCACATCACACCACCCATATGATTATGTAGCATCGGCTACTAATCCTATTTTGAATAAGCATTTGAATGAGTTCGGGGAGGAGTTTGCTGATAACACCAGGGTTTCCAAAAAGATAGATAGTAACCCTTGTTAATATTTAAGATTCTAAAGACATATGCTTTTGAGAACTTCATTCCGTGGAAATTAAAACACCAATTAAGACAATCAACCTCTAAGACAAATAGGAAAATGAAATCTCGTCAACAGTATGGTTTTAATTTATCATTTCCCTACCCAGTAGCAAATTTACACCCTCATGGTATTCACTGCTACCCTCACTCGTACTTGATTTCAAGTGAGGGGATGAAGGGACCTTATATAACATAGGGCAAATAAGAGTAGAGTACAAGCTAGCGACTCGCACAAAACAAGCGCTTCATGGGGGGCTCCCCATGCTATCGAATTTTTGTTTCATCCTGCATATTATTGGTTTTATGTCTGGGTGTTCTCACTTTATTTTTGCAGAGGTACTCTCTATAAGGAAATGGATTTAAAGTCCCCTTGACCTCGTGTTGCGTGTGGTAAGTAAAGGTTGCTGTCTAGGCATAACCACATAGGTTACGCCGTAATAGCTATAATTACGGCGTAAAGTCCTGTACTTGTTACGCCGTAAACCTTCAAAGTTTAAATATAAAAAATTTAAATCCACATGTTTATGGCGTAACCAATACCATGGTTACGCCGCAAACCTTTTCTGAAAACTAAAAATAAGTTTGAAACCTATTCAAAAACCGTGTACAAGTAAATGAACTTTATGGGTGTGTTCCCTGGAAACCCTCACGAGACTTCACTCATCCACTTAGGGAACCAAGTGGTTTAAAAGGCTTGTTGCATATGCTAAATGAAACTGTGATTCCTACGAAAGTGAGTTAGATTGTAGTGTATATATATCCATGAACGTTTAATGTTCTTTGTTGTCTAGTGATTTCAGGGGAAACGGGGTTGTTTTATAGACACTTTGCAAGAAGTCAACTCTTGCAATTATCACTGGGAGAAGAGAGCAACACTCAGGGGAGTCTTTTGTTTTAATTCTACTCTTATTTCATTATTTCATTTCCTTAATTATACAATAGGGACATTGTACAAACCAAGTAGGGGGATGGGAGTACAATTACCACTTGACCTATAATTGCCTTCGATTTCCTAGTTTTCTTTAAAAAATGGTGCAAATATTTAAATTTTGACATGTTTTATTTACTAAACTAAAATAAATCTTTGCCGAGCACATTATTATCCTGTAATTAATTTGGTGAGATTAAGCCTAATATTCTGTTTTCATCTATTATACATAAAATCTACCAAATACATGAGAGTGCCGATAGTATTGTAGACTTTAGAACTTGGCATGTACATCTTGTTAAGACCTAATTGGTTAGTTGGAATTGACTGTTCAAAAAGGCAACATCTTAGGAAATAACCTAAAAAACCTATATGTGTGTATGTTTATCGGCTTGTCACACTGACTTGTCGACCTCCCCGTGTAAAACCCTAGTTGCGCTCACTACCAATGCAAGATACCTCTAGATCACATTGTCAAGTCAATCCTGTTTAAACACTATATGTTTCGTTACACTATTTCACCTTAGCCTACCCTGTAATCTTTATTTTCTTTGTGTTGAAATCTCTGGCTACTTAAGTCCATGGTTCAGGGGAATGAGAGCGAAAACTTTATGCATTCGTGGAAGACCAATCGGTTATGATCTATAAAGACCCCTTTATGTCATCACTTTCAACGTTGTTCATCTCAAGTGGGGTGATGTGCGTATAATATCAAATGCTGCAGGGGCAATAATAAAAAGATATAAACTCATGTAGCATTTGCATGTTTAAAAAAGAAAGAAAATGACGAAAAGAGGGTGCAAATAAAAAGCCACCCATGTGCTCAAAAATGTAAAGATGGTGCAAAATAAGTTAAAAATTATGGAGCTAGCAGCCCATTATTGCACCAAGCCATCTCAACAATTATGAAGAATGGAGCTAGTAGCCCATTATTAAAGATCAAGTTTTTGAACTTAGACTCTTGGACCTATGGATGGACGGTAACTAGTTATGATAGCCTTAGATTACTTTAGACTATTTTTTTGTGTTTTTGTCTTAACAACCATTAAAAGTGTATCACATGTCTAACCTAACCCTTTATATCACCTCATAAACCAAATGTCACCCATGTTGCCTTTAAGACTGTTTAGACCTTAATTCTAGTTGGTAGAGACTTGTGTACTTTCCAAGCTTATGATAGAACACATACTATGTATGTGCAATTGAGTGATCACCCCAAAATTAAACACTTAGATTAGTAATGAGAGTTATAATAGCTAGGCACGTCGTGGGAGGAGAATAAGCAAAATCTATTGCATAATCCAAGTCAAAGTGAACATCTCGCTAATC
>BQNB010083986.1:0-28885 GCA_026074375.1 Tanacetum coccineum
ATGATCCCCTACTGATGCGTAAAGGAGAAGTTATAGGCCAGGCCTGATTCTGTGAACGAGTTTCCATCAAATGAGTACTGATGTGCCTTTGTCTTAAGCTTAAACCGCCCATTAATTATTGATACGCTGTCATAAATCATATCACATTTGAATACATCGTTAATGTGAAGTAGCATTTCGTGTTGTTAATACAAATAAGCCATAAAAACGTTTATTTATATTTTACGATCTTTCTATTTTGTCGATAACAATCATAAAATAATTCAAAGTAGAAAATAAAGTTTATATGTTTTAAACCAATAGTTTTCTAACTTATTATACTCATCATACATCAAACTACTTACATCTTAAATAAACTCAAGGTTTGTACATAGGAATAATTTTTTACAAAACTACACACTTATATAAGTAACATAAGGTTACTTACATTTTTAGAAAAATATGTAAATTAAAATTAATCTTTACATCATGCATGACATCAACATGATCTTTTCATATCTAAGATAAATCTTGGAAGGTCACACAAGATCTTAGAAGATTACACAAGATTTTGAGAGATTTGGTATCCAAAATCCGGATTTGCACTTCCAGTGACCCGGATCCCTTGGCTAACACTGGCCGGATCCCTTTTAGAAGGGATCCGCCTGATCTAGGGAACAGTGCCATATTTTTGCCTATTAATAGCAAGCAGTTTCTCATGTTTTCTTCACCCCTTTCTCTTACATCTCTCTAACATTCTAATAACTCTCTCTAATCTTTGATCTTGGATCTAGTTTAGTTCCATTTCTCATTTTAGGTGATTATCTTATTAGAAGATATTGCTATTGCATACGAGACGATCAAACTCAAGTTTCCTTGTTGCTAGTCTTCATCATCATATTAAGATCATCTTGTTGATTCTTGTACATTATTTATTCATTGTATTCACAAACTTCATCCTTGTAAAAGTGTTGATAGCATTGGGTTGGTTCTACCTTTGTTAGAACCCGGTATTTAGCTTTGTACCGAAAAAGGTGTAAGCGACGCAAGGTTGGTTCTACCTTCGTTAGAACCTGATATTTAGCTTTGTACCAGATAAAATGTAAGCGACGTTGTGAGGCTTCTCCGCCAGACAAGGAGATTGTGGACTAATGTTTACGAACTCTCGAGTTGGGTACTCGGGGAGTGGAGTACGACAAGGAATGTGTCCTTGTAGCCGAATCACTATAAATACTTGTGTCACTTTAACAAAGACACAAACGTATGTGGATGATATTGTCTTTCATAAACATTTCATATAAGTATTCATACTTCCTACCTCGGTTCTATCTCTTCCTTATTCATCTTTACTTTATTTGTCTGTGTAGATTAAATCAATATCAACAAACTTCACATAAACTCAATCTATATAATTTTGAAACATAAATTTAAATCAGAAAAACTATTCAACTCCCCCTTCTAGTTTTTCATAATTGGCATCAAGAGCAAGGTTACTAAAGTTTTTTTAAAATATATTGTATTTTAAATCTTTAAAATCAATCAAATAGATTTGGAAAATTACAAAAACGGACAGTCTATGCAACGACCACCACTATTTAAAGCTAATGGTTTTATTTATTAGAAAAATAAAATTGAAACTTATGTGAAGTCTAAAGATATTGATCTTTAGCATATTATTGTTGATGATGATTACAAACCTATTTTTAGAAATACAAGTACTGGTAGGGAAGAAAGTGTTCCTTACGAAAGATAAAGTAATGAACATAAAAAGATGCTTGCTAAAAATAATGATGCTAAAATGGTTTTATATAACGCTTTACCTAAAAAGGAGTATGAAAGGATATTTATGTGTAAAACGGATAAAGATATTTAGAACTCACTAGTAATTACTCATCAAGGTAATAAACAAGTCAAAGATAATAAAATACATTTGTTTGTTCAACAATATGAACAATTTTCAATTTCCGACGATGAAACTATTGATTGCGCATTTGCTAGATTTAATACTATAATTACATCTTTAAAAGCACTTGACAAATCTTTTTCAAGTCGTAATCATGTTAGGAAATTCTTAAGGGCTCTTCCGAACAAATGGCGTCCAAAGGTAACGACCATTGAAGAATCTAAAGATTTGTCAACTCTTCTTCTAGACGAGCTCATCGGCAATCTAAAAGTCTATGAAGTGGTACTTGAAAAAGACTCCGAGGCTTCAAGAGTAAGAAAGAAAAATACAAGTCTCTAGCCCTAAAAGTTACAAAGTTGTCAAGTGATGAAGAAGCTTCATCTTCGGATAGTGAAGATGAAGAATATGCCATGGCCGTAAGGGACTTCAAGAAGTTCTTTAAAAGAAGAGGGAAATTCATCCGACAACCACACGATGACAAAAAGGCCTTCCGGAAAGCAAATGAAGATAAAAGGGGAAAAGTTGATCGAAAGTGTTTCAAGTGTGGCGATCCAAACCACTTTATAAGTGATTGTCCCAAACACTCCTACAATGACCAAAAGGCATTTGTTGGAGGGTCATGGAGCGATAGTGATGAGGATGAAGATCTCAATAAAGACGAGATATGTCTCATGGCACACAACTCAATTGAGGTACATTCTGACACCCTTTATTATAGTAGTTCTTCTTTAGATGACGAAACTTTGCAAAAGTTTGCAAAGTAGTTTTTAGTGAAACCGATAGCGAAATACTTAAGGACGACATTATCATAAGAAGAGGGATTAGGAAAAATGGTCTTTATGTAATGAAAATTGATAACTCACCAAAAGATAAACTTTGTCTAACATCTATAGATGATACTTCGACTCTTTAGCATCGAAGATTGGGTCACGCCAATATGAGACTTTTACAATCGCTATCATCTAAAGATCTTGTTAGAAATTTACCTAAACTTAAATTTGAAAATCAGTTTTGTGATGCTTGCAACATAGGAAAACAAGTTCACGCTAGCCGTAAGGCTAAAAATATGGTTTCTACTACTAAGTGTCTAGAACTTTTACATATGGACTTGTTTGGTCCGTCGGCTGTCTAAAGTTATGGAGGAAACTACTACACATTGGTCATAGTTGACGATTACTCTAGATATACATGGACAAGATTTTTGAAAAACAAAAATGAAGCGTTTGATCACTTTGAAATTTTAAGTAAGAAAATTCAAGTACAAAAAGGTTGTCCTATTGTGTCGATCTGTACGGATCACGATCGAGAATTTAATAACGAGGTACAATTTGGAGCTTTTTGTGATGCTAATGGTATTACTCATAATTTCTCGGCTCCATGTACTCCTCAATCAAACTGGGTAGTTGAACGTAAAAATATAACTTTACAAGAAATGAGTCGTACTATGCTAAATGAACAATCTATCCCTCAAAAGTTTGGTGTAATGCCGTCGATACCTCCACCTATATTTTAAATAGAATATTAATTATACTTTTTCTTGGAAAAACTCCATACGAACTTTTTAAAGGTAAAAAGTCTCTCTTAGAATACTTTAAAGTTTTTGGTAGCAAATGTTGTATCCTTAACACCAAAGATTACCTCACTAAATTCGACCCTAAATCTACCGAAGGCGTATTTTTAGGATATTCCCCCAATAGCAAGGCCTATATAATCTTGAACAAAGAAACCATGAAAATCAAAGAATCTTTAAATGTAAGATTCGACAAAAGTCCTCCTCCAAAATCATCACCTTTAGTAGATGATGACATAATTGAAAGTCAAATCGTAGAAAACCAAATAGAAAAAATAGAAGACAAGGAAAATAGACCATTAAACAAGGAAATTGTAAACATCAAGGAAACCAAAGATCATCCCTTAGAAAATATCATAGGAAAATTAAACGAAAGAACCTTGAGGTCTCAAGCTCGTAATCAAAGTAATTTCTTTTGTTTTGTGTCATCCGTAGAACCCAAATATATTAAGGAAGCTATTAAAGACGAAAGTTGGATAATGGCTATGCAAAAAGAGTTAAACCAATTCATAACAAATGATGTATGGAACCTTGTTCCACCTCCCGAAAATCAAACCGTAATTGGTACAAAATGGGTTTTCAAAAATAAATGAGATGAAAATGGTGTTGTGTCTAGAAACAAACCTAGGCTTGTCGCACAAGGATACAACCAACTAGAAGGAATAGATTTTAACGAGACATATGCTCCCGTAGCAAGGTTAGAATCTGTAAGAATCCTCATTGCGTATGCTTGTGCAAATGACTTCAAACTCTTTCAAATGGACGTCAAAAGTGCCTTCCTAAACGGTTTTATAAATGAAGAAGTCTATTTTTCAAAACCTCTCGGATTTGTCTATTTCGAAAAACCTAATCATGTGTATAAACTCAAAAAGGCTCTTTATGGTCTTAAACAAGCACCTAAAGCTTAGTATGATAGACTTAAAGCCTTCCTCCTAGAACATAACTAAACCATGGGATTGGTAGATAACACCTTATTTACCAAGAAAAGAGACTCACATATCATTATTGTCCAAATATGCGTGGACGACATCATATTCGGATCAACTTGTCAAGAGCTTTGCGATGATTTTTCTAAAATCATGCACGACGAGTTCGAAATGAGTATGATGGGTGAGTTAAATTTCTTCCTAAGTTTACAAATCAAACAACTAGAAGATGGCATCTTCTTCAACCAATCCAAATACATTAAAGAAATGCTTAAGAAATTCGGTCTAGAAGACTCAAAACCTATCAAAACACCAATGTCATCCGAAACCAAACTCACCTAGGACGAAGACGGCGAATCCGTTGCCAACACAAAGTATCGTGGCATGATTGGTAACTTACTTTATCTCACGGCAAGTCGGTCAGACATCATGTTTAGTGTTTGTCTATGCGCTCGTTTTCAAGAAGATCCCAAATCTTCTCACCTTAAAGCCATTAAAAGAATATTTAGATACATAAAAGGAACAACACACTTAGGATTATCGTATCCCAATGAAACGGTTGTAGAAACCATAGTTTACGTCGATTCCGACCATGCCGGAGACTATGTCGACCGTAGAAGTACTAGCGGTGTTTGCACCTTCATGGGTTGCTGTCTAACATCATGATTCTCCAAGAAACAAACCGCCCTAGCCATTTCCACCACAGAAGCTGAATATGTATCCGCAGGCAAGGCATGCCAACAAGTGTTATGGATGAAACAAGCCCTCGTAGATTATGACATAAAACTAAACGACATCCCTGTCCTTTGTGACAATAAAGGAGCCATCCACCTTAGTAAAAACCCCGTTTTACACTCTTGTACCAAACATATAGAAATTCGACACCATTTCCTTCGTGATAATGTAAAAAAAGGGAACATCTCTATTGAGAAGGTTTCCTCAGAAGATAACATTGCCGATATCCTAACCAAACCACTCAAATGTGAACCTTTCAAGTTACTTAGACTAGGACTAGGACTCATGGAACCTAACGCTTAATAAAACTAAAAAGTAGGAATGACTACTTGTTGACTCACACGATCTCTTCAAGTCCCTCGGTAAATGTCATTTCCAAAGTATCCAAAAGCTAACTTCATTAGTCTAACAACCCGTGCTATGATGATGCGTTTACGAGGAGTATACTTAAGAAACTCGTACTCTGATTGCTTTCCCTGCACCTTCAGAAATATACACCTAGGACATAGCATATTTGTCTCTACCACACAATAGAAACCAATGCCCCGAACAACGGTCTTTGAATCCACAGGATTCTACCATCAAGTAGCCGGATTTTCTCAAAGGATGAACTTATCTAAAAGGAATTCGTCAGATCCGAATCTCACAAATCTCTTTTCTTCTCAAATATGAGTCTAGGATCCTATTTCGCACTCAAAAATAAAACTTTTGAGGAAATCTTTTGAATCATACTACTATATGTACCTATACTTACTATTACATACACATTGCATCAACAAAAGTTTTTTTATGCATACAAAAACCTCAAAAGAAAAACGTTAAAGAAATACTTCTCACGACTAGGACATGCATGAAAATCTTTTCGTACATTGATTAATACAAAGCAAAAACGTTTTCTTCATACATCACTTCATATGTTTGTTGAATGCTAAAGGGAATACATAATCACTATGTATTTTCGGGTACATTCAACCGAAGCAACATTGAATTAAGGAGCAATTTGGGTTATCTCATTATTATATTTTCTTTTTGAGTTGAGATAACCGCACCTCCACATTGTTTGCATATAGGCACACACTAGAACTCATTTAAACCTTTAAAATTTAATTTGAGATCATCTATCTTGTTGGTATCATAAGATCTCTAAAAAGCTCTTTGCATTGCCTTCACCTTTCTTAAATTTTCTTCATTTCTATTGAACAGATACTCAGATCCCTTTGATATCAAAGGGCGGATCCCTTCTAAAAGGGATCCAGCTGATCCGGGTTATCAGACAAATTACAATACAAAATTTAAACTTTAAATTCCCTATTTTCCCTCATTTGTCAACCTATTACTAGCCCTTAGATATTAGAGGTTGACCTTATGCACATTTACTCCATACCTAATCATTGGATTTTTCCCAAATTAGTAGATTTTGCATTAAATTACATGCATGGATTTCTCTATAAATAGCTACCCTTCTCCATTGCTTCTTCATCACCATTTTCAGCCATCTCTTGATCCACAATATGCCTAAATCATTTAGTGAAAAGAAAGCAAACAAATCTCTAAGAAGAACGGCTAGAATAAGTGTACGACCATGTTGTCTTGTCAATCCGTCATCTAACTCACCTCCCTTCGAGAGATTCTCAACTCTGAGTGACTACCATGTTGCACGACCCTCTACACCCTTGACTCACCACCAACCACTCCTTTAGCTCCACCAAGGTTCTCTCTAAGTGAACTCCTAACAACTCCGAAGACAACACCTCCTCCACTAACCACACCGTCTCCGGCTCCCACTCAACCTTCCAAGCAATCATCACCTATATCAATCAAATTAGAACCCGTTGAGCTCATCTTCTCAACACCACCCACATCTCCTCATACCTTCTTCGACTCTCTTGAAGATCTTCTACCAAGGAACACCAATCCACCTCCTCCTCAACCCACGTTCGATTCCATCGAACATTTGGCTAACCAACCACCTCCAGTCCCCGATATCATGGACATGGAACCACCTTTACCACCTCTTCCATCACAACTTCCGCCATTCTCTCAACCAATGTGGTCCAATGATATTCTACCGCCGCTCACTCACGAGACATTATGTGAGCATTGCCAACGAACCCAAGTCATCGTTAATGATTTACGCGACGAAATGAGATTCATTCTCAACCACATCCTCGAACGCTTAACTACTCTTACCCACCAAAACTTTCCATAGGATGTTTAGTGAAGATTATAAGAATAATATTATATTTTATTTTTAGTTTTTAGTTTAAAAAAAGAACATTTCCTTGTTCTTATTTTTACCCATTTGTAAGTGACAAAAAGTCACAAATTTGGTTGTTTAATTTTTATTACAAGGACAATAGTTCATTACATGTCTTACTTGTCTTGTGCCTCTTCCTTATGCATCTTAGATTATATATTTGATTATTTTTGTACTAACCTACCTCAACAAAAATCAAGTTCTGATTTTTCTTTCAGGTACCCGAATCCTTCTGTATAGAAGGGCGGATCCCTTTTGAAAGGGATCCGACTGATCCGGGCAAAAAGTAGCTTAAATTTTTTTTACTTTATAGTTTTTAGGTACTTTCAAAGCAAGGGGGAGCCTCGACTTCTGTTGTTTATCACTAACATTTTTTTTATAGCACTAAATCCATTTAGATTCATTGACACCCTCATTTAGGGGGAGCTTTCGTCAAGAGGAACATAATATTTGATTCATTTCGGATCGGTTTACATACATATTGCTTACATTGCACACGATTTATACTTATTTCATACCTTGTTAGTTTTTCTTTAACACTCTTTTTCTTTCGACAAAAGAGGGAGAATGAAGTAAAAACTCCAATTTAAAACTTAAATTTTCATTCTATACTTCCAATTATTTTATGTTTTGTCATCAACAAAAAGGGAAGATTATTAATACAAAAAAGCCGTAAAACGTTTATTTATTTTTTACGATCTTTCTATGTTTTGTCGATAACAATCATAAAATAATTCGAAGTAGAAAATAAAGTTTATATGTTTAAACCAATAGTTTTCTAACTTATTATACCCATCATACATCAAACTACTTACATCTTAAATAAACTCAAGTTTTTGTATATAGGAATAATTTTTTATCACTTATATAAGTAACATAAGGTTGCTTACATTTTTGGAAAAATATGTAAATTAAAATTCATCTTTACATCATGCATAACATCAACATGATCTTTTCATATCTAAGATAAATCTTGGAAGATCACACAATATCTTAGAAGATTACACAAGATTTTAGAAGATTTGTTATCCAAAATCCGGATGTTCACTACCAGTGACCCAGATCCCTTGGCTAACATTGGCCGGATCCCTTTTAAAAGGGATTCGCCTGACCCGGGGAATAATGCCATATTTTTGCCTATAAATAGCAAGCCATTTCTCATGTTTTCTTCACCCCTTTCTCTTACATCTCTCTAACATTCTAATAACTCTCTCTAATCTTTAATCTCAGATCTAGTTTAGTTTCATTTCTCATTTTAGGTGATTATCTTATTAGAAGAAATTGCCAATATTGCATACGAGACGATCAAACTCAAGTTTCCTTGTTGCTAGTCTCCATCATCATATCAAGATCATCTTGTTGATTCTTGCACATCATTTATTCATTGTATTCACAAACTTCATCCTTGTAAAAGTGTTGATAGCATTGGGTTGGTTCTACCTTTGTTAGAACCCGGTATTTAGCTTTATACCAGAAAAGGTGTAAGCGACGCAAGGTTGGTTCTACCTTTGTTAGAACCCGGTATTTAGTTTTGTACCGAATAAAGTGTAAGCGATGTTGTGAGGCTTCTCCGCCGGACAAGGAGATTGTGGACTAGTGTTTACGAACTCTCGAGTTGGGTACTCGGGGAGTGGAGTAGGACAAGGAAGGTGTCCTTATAGCCGAACCAATATAAATACTTGTGTTACGGTTCTATCTCTTCCTTATTCATCTTTACTTTATTTGTCTCTATTACTTATTTGTTTGTGTAGATTAAATCAATATCAACAAACTTCACATAAACTCAATCTTTATAATTTTGAAACATAAATTTAAATCAGAAAAACTATTCACACCCTTCTAGTTTTTCACACGTGTTAACTTATATATAAAAGAAAGATGACAAATGATGAAACATACTACAAGAAGAAATTAACAAACCAATATTTTTTTCTAAAAATATGAAAATTGCATCAAAAGATGCATAAGTCAGATGAGTCCGAAGAGACCGTCACTGTTTATTTTAATCTAGTACTACTTGTTTGTTATAAGACAAATTTTAGGAGCTGTATTTATGCTCGTAGGCTGCGCAGGGGTTCACATGATTTCATGAGCTTAGAAACCATTTTCAAGCCAGAAATCCATAATTTAATTGTTGATATCAAGAATTGTATATAAACACCCCCACACTTTCTTTACTAAGCGATGTGAGATACAATATTTTTCTCAAATTTTATGTTTCAAGTGCCCCACTTTGAGACACGATATTTCATTCATACACTTTATCTTGTTGTGAAGCTCTCTTCAAGAATAACACAAACCCACTAAGCAATGCAAATAGATATAACATATACATATATTAAATAGTGTCCAAAGTTTACAAAAATCATTTTGCAAAACATTTTTGAACAACAATGACATCGAAAAATCAAAATAATGAAAAGATATCATAGTTATCAGTTTTTCTTAAGGGTGGAGATTTTCGACACGACACTATAAATGATACGAACCCGACACGAAGTTAAACATGTCTGTTGGGTTAAGGATAAACATGTTTGGGTCAAAAACAGGTCAACATGTCTAACCCGTTTAATAAACAGGTCATTTTGGGTTGAGTAAATATTAAAGAGGTCAAGCCATAAATCCGGATTCAAATGAGATTAGTTTTGAAAAAGAAAGAACAGAACATAACTTGGCAGCATACACATTGCTTTTTATTTTAAAACCATTAGAGTCCCAACTACAAATCTAAAGATTTTGTGCAATTGATCTTTAGTGACCTTTACCTCTCTCAAGATGAGCGAAACCGACAAAGGCGACAACAACATCAAAGAAGACAACGGATGGACATGGGTCATCGGAAGATGCAACCGTCACCTAAAAAACAACCCACCAAAATCACAACAAACAACCTTCTATTTTACTGATTTCCTGGTCAACTGGAACCATCAGGTAATGCATGATATCTTCAACCGCTATGGTCATGTTAGTGATGTTTATATCGCAAAGAAGAGAAACCTCCAAGGCAAGAGATTCGGCTTTGCTACTTTCACCGGAGTTTCCAATACCGCCACCTTTGAACGTTTGCTAAACTCACTTACCACCCGCCTGAGCCCGAACACGCCTAAACCTTCCCCCCACACCCGCCTAAAAATCACCAATGAAACACATGCCACCCCTAACTCTTCCATGCTCGATCCCGTCAGAATACTTCATACCGAGCAGCCGACCGCGACGCTCTCTAAACCCGAAAACGTCCCCAGTCACGGAAACCACGGCAACCCCCACACCCGCCCAATCTTAGGGGGCCCACTCCACCCAAGCAACCCTCATCAACACCGCAGTTTCCACACCCGAACTTACCGCCGTTGGCCCCCGAACCCTAACCCCACCCAACTAACACCACCAACAAACCCTGCACCACCAACACACCCCAGCCCCCCTAACGCGCTCCCCACAACCCTGAACCACCAACCAAGCATCCCCGAGCAATCCATACACCCTCCCCCAACACCCGATCCCGTGCACGACACGGGTGGCAGCCAAGTCCCACCACCATACCCCGCCCGAGCCGCGCCCGCACGACACCCCTCCACGAGGGTAATGCCGCCCAAAACCAGACTGTCACCCGATAGAAAAACCCGGGCCCCACCCCCCCTTCTAACCACCCGGCATCACCACCCCGCCCACCCGGCACCAAACCCATAGCACAACCAGCCGCAACATATTAACCCCACAAACCCAAATCAAGCACCCCCCCAAAAAAACCCACTCACATCCAATCTTCCACCGCGTGCCCCCCGGGAACACCCTTCCCTATAACGTGCACCCTCGCCAACCAGTGCGAGAACGCACCAACTCGAACGCCCCAGATCCCCCCTCGGACACCCCCCCCCCACCCCCCCACTACCCCACCCTCAGAAACACGCACTTCCCACCCCTCCACCGCGGCCACCGCGCAGAGTCTGCGAACACCCCCCCCCACCTCTATCTCCCTTTGTCCACTCACCAACGCCCCACCACACGGAAACCCCCTCCCACCGCCCAAACCGATCACCCCTCGACACTACCGACAACAATGCGATGCCCAGCACCGCCCCCCGACCTACGACCCAAAGCCGCCGCGTCGCTGACAGCCCATCGACAGCCAGCCCGTCCTGCCCACCGATCCACGCCACCCCAAATCCAAAACTACCGGCCTGACACGCGAGTCCCACAGGATTCCCAGATACACCGGCACCAACGGGCCGACTAGCTCCCACGCACACAAGCAACCAGCGGGAACTCAAAGCAAACGTCACGACCAGCCATCCACCCCCAACACCCATAAACCCCGAAATCATGCCCCCACCCTCTCAACCCCGCCCAGGACTAACCCGGGTTGCCTCACCCAGACCTTCCAAACTATCGGCTACCGAAGTACGTGCGTGAACCCACCCCTAAGCAGCCTAAAACTCCCCTCAAAAGCCACCACCACCCTTTCCAACAGATGCCGCACTAATAACAAACCTCCCACTCCCGTGCAAACAGAAACTCACCCCCCCCCCGCACTAATGAGAACACTTTCCGAGCTCACCCCTGCAACACCTACCCCTCAGCACCCAGAAATGCCCACATTTTCCACAACAACCTGAAACATGTACGCCCCGCACACCACCCCGCGCCCTCACCAAGAACGCCACCAAGCCGCCGCACAAACCCAGAGCCTACCCGCAACCCGTCCTACCCCCTTTTTCCCAGCCTACTGTCCACCGAATCCCTAAGCCCCACCTTAAGCCGGCCCGAACGCCCTATAACGCAGGGAGAAGAACCTACACAAACCCGCACTCCCCAACCAAAAACCGGTCACATCCCTCCCCCCCCGCACGAACCCGCCACCACAAACCCGGCAGCCACCCATACCACAATCCCGAAACCCCCCCCACAGCAGAAAACAGACCCCCTTCTCCTGCAACCTCACACCCCAAACACCCCCCCCCTATTCCTGTAGCCCGCCAAATCGCCGCTTAGACACCACAAAGTCCTAGCACCCCCGTTCACTCTAACCCCGAAAAACTAGTCTCAACCCTCCGAGCCACCTAGTACCGCCTCCTACCCCCCCACGTCTCCGGCCCACCTTCCCTGCCCCACAACCGCCCCCCGACGCCCTCAAACTTACCCCATGCCACCCCCTCCAAGCCGCAAAACCAAACTACTTAGCACCACCCGACAACCCCACATAAACAGCCCCAACGCCACCACGATTCGCCCCTGAAGCATACCGACTCCTCTTGGCCCAGGCCCAGCCCTCCCTATGCCACGCCCCACGGCGCCCCCAGACTACCCAACATACCCCCCGCCCCCCCCTGCCATGCAGTCCCAACACCTAGGCCAACACGAAGCCAAGCTCCACCAGCCCCTCACGCCCTAAGTCCAAACCAACGGCCAGAGCCGAGCTGAAACTCCTAACTGAGCCAGCTAAACAACACCATTGACTCTCCAGCACCCTTACATCGAACCAGCACCAAGACCAACCGCCCAATCTCCTCCCCCCCATGCCACCCCCAACCGCACCCGGCACCAGACGCCACCCCCCCAATCCGATGCCTTACCTCGGGCCTCATCACCACCGCCAGACCGAACAATGACCATAACCCCCCGACCAACCCTTCACCCCCTGACCACAAAGCGGCTCCCTCCCCCGCCGCACTCCCGAAACCTCCTACCAACTAAAACTATGCAATCACTCACCGCAACGCTTAGGCGACACTCCCAACGAACCGCAGAACCGAATCACAGTAACACCGCGACGTACAACCTATACATTCGGCACCCCCGAACACAACCATACACTCCCCCATCCGTACAGCCACAGACGCCCCTACTGAATCCCGTACCCACCCATCTACCGACCCCGTCTAACCCCCGCCCAATCACACCAACCATTCGCACCCCCACACACAACGACCCCAGACCGTACGTACCCCACAACCGCGCACCCCACGCCCCAACATCACCCGCCACTGCTCATGGCCAACCACGCCCATTCTCTGCAACACCTCCCGCGCGACCCTCGCCCCTCGCTCTCCCAGCACCCCGCATCGCTCCACCGCCAAACCCACACCCCTCACCTCCCAACGACTCCTCAGCCGACCCCAAAAAGCAACAGGCCGTGCCGCCCATCGTGAAGGTCCCCAACACCTCGCGCTCTCGTCCAAGCCAAGCCAAGGCATCCTCATCCAACACCACTCCCGACCCCCAATCTCCGCCGAGCAGGGAGTACCCCATCACCACCTGTCCCGGACCTCTAGAAACCACCCCACCTAACTATGGCCCCCCCCGAGCACCTTACCGGCTCACCTACTTCTCGTGCGCTTGTACATGTCGTGCACCCAACCACACAGACCGTTCTTATGAAACGTAACAGACGCAGCACAACCCAGCAACCCCACACCGCGCCCTGGTAGCCCCCCAACCGTAGCGACGGATACCCCTCGACCCACATCCTCTCTATCCTTCCTCCAACTTACCTTCCGCCCCTGGCCGCAACCGGAAGAGCACCAGACGCTTCAACCCTCAATAGCCCAGAAAACGCCCACCCCCCCCCCCCCGAATAGCTCGTATCCATCACCCTACCCTCCCCTCCGTGCAGCCCATTGCTGCCTGAGGCACCCCGGCAAGCATCCCTCGACCCGGACCAACGCCTCGACAAACAAACCGCCACCACCTAAATAACTGGACACATCTTCCCCTACCACAGACAAGGTGCCCATCCAAACCGCCGCCTCGCCACAACCTAACCCAGCCAAATCCCAACTCACTCCGCGCCCCCCAAGCGCGCCCCGACGCTCCCAGAACTCCCGATGTAGCAGTGACGACCTTACACATAGTCCCTATACCACCACTGCCCCGCTCTGATACCCCAGTCGGCCACACCACCCACCCCACCCGCCCCAGTCCCACCCAGTTCCCTCACCAATACCAAAACACGTTATCCCCCTCTGTACACACTGGGTCACCCCTCTACGGTTCACCCCGAGAACCTGCCTATCACACCGCATGAACACCGCAGCGCAGACCCCCCCCACCACCAAACTCCAACAACCTCTCCCACCGAGGCACCCCCGCCCCCACCAAGGCAAGCGCCCACCACAACAATCTTTGCGCCATCTCCCCCAGCACCATTCACACCCGGGCGCTTAAGAACCCCCCACTACTCACCCAAGGCCACTCATCAGTCTAAGCCCCCCCATCCCTCCCAGAATGCCGCCTTCCAACCCCCATGACGAGAGATGAATCCGAACCTCCTATGACCCCCCGCCCCTCCAGTAAACCCTCCGAACACCCCCCGCTCCCGCTCCTCACGCGCGTAGCCCGCCCGAACTTTAAGGTCGTGCTTACCTCCCTTTCCAACCCCGGGCGTCCCTTTCCGTCGCTCCATCTCACAATCCAAACCCCGCTCACCTATATGGCATTGCACCCCCTCGAGATGCACTCCTCAACCAACGCGGTCCCCCTAGCGAAAAGACTTCGAACCGACCCCCCACGCACCCCATACACCCTCAGGCCTGATAATCCCGCCCGCATAGCAGTGACCCAATAAGCCAGATACCCCGTCCACACGCCACCCCCACTCGACAAACCCCCCTTCAGCCGTCTGACGAGCCCCCCCCCCCCCCAGACACAAACCGGCGCGCCAGGATTGACCCCAATCCGAAACCAACCTAGCCCGACCCGAGCGACAAAGGCCACGTCCCACACTTGACCGGCCACCTTCCCGCAAGCCCCACAACCCGCCGCACTAAAACAAACCCCCCCAAGCACAGACACCCACGCCGAAACCCACCGGCCCAGTTGACCCAAATCACCGCGCACATCTCCCAACTTTCCCGAATGCGCCCGCACTAACGGGATACTCGGCCTAACACGCCCCCAGACCACGAAGTGAACCATTGGAAGAGACACCCAAGATCTCTCCCAATGCGGCCCGCCCCGAGACCCTAAATTCCCACGCACCACACAACTTCCGCCACCTAAATCATGTCTACAGCCGGACAGAGCCCAAAGGTCCTTGACACCCTCGGTTCTGGACCCCATCCGACTCGCCCCTTCTCGACCGGCACCCCCAACCATCACCACCCCCCCCTCCCCTCCGCCAACCGCACACCGACCACCCCCCCAACATCTCTCAGCATTACATGAAAACCACACCATCGGTGGACAGCCCAACCGAAACAGCGATCACCAACACGGTTCGGTACCCGTCCACGCCAGCAAAGTTCCATACTCGAGTCCCAGACCCCCTCCCCAGTCCACAAAGTACCCCAAGTACCCCTCCACCCAGACCAGCTGTTCGACACAAACGCAGGGAGTCCTGCAGTACTAATCCATAAGAAAGAGCACTACCTTGCGACGGCCATCACATCTTTAATCCCTATCCCGCTGCAAACTGACCCACGCCTCCAAACCGCTCCCCCTATCCCTCGACACGCTCCCCGCACCTGCGAAGATCCAGCTAGACCTCAACCCAACCTCCACATCATATCCGGGCCACACCGCCAGCGTCAACATGCCAGCCGGTAATGCGCACCCCGGCACTAGCACGCCCGCCGTAACTAAGAAGTTCCACTCACTAGATTAACCAAAACTTCACAAACCACCAAAAATTAAGCCAAGACCCCCGCCCATGTAACCCCGGCCGCAACAACCGCTAGCCACGATGCGTTCCATGTCCACCTCCGTTCCCACCCCCATCTCCCCCCTTGCCCAACTACCCACAGACCTGGCGAACAACCACTAAGGCGAGCCACTTGACACACCACCGTCCCAGACCCCCCCCACTTACCATCACCTATCAACTCCTCCACACAACACAAAAGCCACTGCACAAAACAACCAAGAACTACCACACACACCCACACAAATCACCTATAGACACGCCCTTCCCACACACCCCCTGCTGACCAGCCTTCAGCAACAACCTACCCCACCCCAAATATCTAGCGACCCACGTAAGCGAAACCCCTTAGCCTCACCGGCCCAGCCCACCCCCCCTCACAGCCCTACCCTAACAGCGCCCCAGGCGACAGCACCCCAACACCCCCCCCGACCGCCAGTTCGCTTTCCCCACAAGCACAGGGCCACCACATCACAACCAACTCATCACTTTCGCACGCCCCCCCCTACACCCCCAAGGCATCGTTCTCCACCCGCGCCCCCAGACACTTCTACCGTCCTTGAAAGCCCCCCCCCTGGCCACCGCCCATCCTTACAACCACGACCCCACGGGGGCCAACTCAGAACACTTCCGCTACCCCAAACCTCAACAGCCCCCCCCCCCCCCATAAACAATCCATCCTACCGTCCCCCACCACTCCACCTATCCGCCGCGCCCTCCGAGACCACGCACAACACCACTCCAACCGGATCAAAGTCCTCACCCTCGTAACCCAATCCGCACCCCGCCCTCCCCCTTCCGGAACCAACCCAACCCTCGCCCACACACCCCCCCCATACAAGCACTCCGTAGACGTCTCCACCCTCCCAGCAAACTTAAGCGAGTAGAAACCACACCATCACCCTCCCACTGCACACACCACTAGGCCACAACCGCGACATTCCACCACCCACAAAGCCGAGCCCCACCATCACACGCGAAACTAAAAACCCCCCCCCTGAATGAATGCTCTTCTCCCAACAATGGACCCCACAGAACGCTACCCAACTTCGCATATACTCCCCCAATACCGCCCGGCGTCTAACGCAGCCTCGTCCCCCCCCCCCTGGAAACCAGCCAGCACGAGGTAGACTTCCGGCCACGCTGCACCGTACCGTGGCAAGCCATCCCCCACACTTGTATCTGCTTGCCAAAATAGACACCGCTTCACAGTCCCTCAGAGCAGCAGCGGGCCCTATCCCCCTGTTAATCTTCCACAACACACTAAAGTACCCCCCCAAAGCTGCCGTCCCAACGCCGAGCCGCGCAACTCTGACCCAGACCGCATCAACACAATCCCACGCAGACCCTGGACCCACGCACCTGACTTTGACGGAAACCCCCCCCACGCCACCACAAAGTGGACCGACCACTAGTACACGTACTCACATAACCATAGCCCCCAACCCCACCCCACGGACCCAACTCCCTTCGCACCAGCAGCACACGCCACTCCCTCTTCCACATGAGAGCAGCTCTCCCTACGAAACGACCCACCGGGTCCTGGACCCCGGGCGCGCTCAACAACAAAGGACGCTTACAGACGCCTACTAGCCACACCCCGAGACACAACCCGTCCCCCACCGATCCCCACACCCGACGCACCCCGCTAAACACGCGCAGCACCACCGGACGAACAACCTACCACACCCCTCTCCTCGCTCCGGCCCAACTTCCTCGCCCCAACGACAAACCCTCGCCCCACCCCGATTCGACTCCCTCAACAGATGTAACCAAACCTGGAACACCCTAGAGCCTCCCCCCGATATCGGCCGTCACCGCACGGCACGTAATATAAGCCCGCAACAACAGCTCCCGAACACTGAGAACAGAACCACAAAAGACACCCCCCCACCCCCCCCCACACGCCGCAACATCCCCCATTTGCTGCGGCCCACACAACCTAAGCCACCGCAATCACTACCACAATCCACGCTCCCAACACTCCTCTCCCGAACATCTACCTCACCGACCCACCACACGCCGTTCTTCCCCAGCACCGACACCCCCGCCTTAAACCAAACGCTATCACAATCGGGCTCCCACAGCCCTACCCTCTCGCGGCAACAGCCACAAGGCGCGGTTGACGTAAACCCACCCCCGGAAACATCTAGTACCCAAGAACCCCCATCCACACCCCGCCTATCCAGTGACACACTCTTCCCCCCCTACCCCACCATCCACCACCCACCCACGAGCTGCACCCTCCGGAACGCTGCTAACTCCTCCTATCCCCCAGACACAACCCCCCCCCGCCCTTACCAATCCAGGGCTTTTGCTCGGGTACCCCAGCGGCACTCCACCCGTCCGCTCATCACCAGCAAATGCAGCGCAATACTGACACCAGAGCCAAGAAAGAAACCATAGCCACCACAACCTAATCCCCCACGAGCCCCAGTGACACCCCATATCTCACGACACCGCCAACACTCCCGAAACAAAAAACAAAAGCAACCGTCATCGCCCGCCGCAGAACCAATACCAGTGCAACTTCATGCAGAATGCAGAAAATCTCACCCGTTACCTGACCCTCAAACCAACCACGAACTGACCACAGCAAACCTAAGCCACCTACAACTGACCCAACAATTGCACCAACCTCACCTACTGCTTAAGCCGGGCCGCGGTCACAACCCCTATCCCGCCGACACGATAAAACCAGCATCAAAACTGTCACGTACCCACCAAAACATCCAACCCCAACCCCCATCCCGCCCCCAAGCGAACTCCCCCCCCCCCAGGCCTCCCACCGCTCCAATTCTTAACCGAACCCTACACCCCCGCAGCTCCACCGCCCAACCCCCAGCCACCCAAACCCCCAACTCCTACCCAATCATTCACACCTACCCATACAGCCCCGCACCACGAACCTCTATCGTCCCCCAACCGTTCAACTGAACCCCACACGGCAGCGACCACCCACCAGATCCCCAACCCCCCTAACCCTATCTAGACACTCCACCTCGCAGGCACCCACTACCACCGCCGGGGTGCACCAACTCAATACCCCGTGACCTCGGGCATCTCCCGCCCACCTCCATCCGCTCCACTGTCGGACCCCCCACCGCACCCACCCTACCGTTCCCCGTCGCCCCGCCCACACAGAACATCTCTCACGACCCACCTTTACGCCTTACCTCCAGCGCCCCACTACCTCAACGCCGCGGAACTACCCCCGTGACATCAGGACCATCGCTTAACCTCAGCACCCGCTTAGACTCTCGCCAACCGTCCGCCACCACCCCCAACCACACCCCCGCCACCCCCGATCCAAACACTCCCGCAACCCCCTCCACTCAACTCCACCGCACACCCGCAAATCTTGTAAACGAACGGGCACCCCCTCAGCTCGCACTTCTCCCCCCAACGCCCTCAAAGGGCTGACGCTCGAGTCCCCCACCGCCAGCACCCCCTCCGAAACCAGCCACCCCCGCAACCCATGCAATGACTCCCCCCGCCCCACCGAAATTCCCCATAACAAGTCCCTCAGTAGGCCGCTCCCCAGCTCCCCCTCAACCGCACCCGACGCACCCTTGGCTACCCACAGAGCAACCTGCACCCCCCACCACTCCCACCGGTCCACAACCCTTTCCCGCCACAGGCCTTCACGACCGCCCTCCTATGATCCTTGCCGTCCCCCCGCACGCCCTGCACATCCGCGGAAAACCTCAACCCACCCAACCCCCACCACCCGTTCCCCCCGCGCACCCCTCTTCACGATCCCCAGTGGCCGACACCCCACAACCATAGATCCGCTCATACGCTCGCTCCGAGCCACACGAAACCATCGAGTCCCGCCGACCCATATCCCCCGTATCCGACCTCACAACGAAAACTGAGCGCCCCCTACGCATGAACCGCCCACGCTTTCCACTCAACCCCAACGGCCGCTGACCACCCACCATCATTACCCACACCCCCGCACCCGGCGTAACGCCCAAACACCATGACTCACGCAGCAGACGGAGCAAGCCCCACACGTCCCTCCCGTAGCCCCCAGTCCGCCCGACCCCCGCCCACACCAATCGCGGACCCAGGCCCGCCCAACCCAGCTCCCCCCCCCCATACAGCCAAGCCCCTCGACTACTCCACACAGAATGACACCACCCCACCACCCCCGCACCAGACCAGAGTTAAACCAACCGCCCAGTATGTAAGTAATTCCTTCGTCCACTCCGTGCGACCCCTGTCCCTATTACACCATCACCCACCACCCTCCCGTAAACACAACCTTGCGCAGCCCGAAAAACACCGCTCCCGCGCGCCAAGGGAAGTACGGAGCGTGCGCCAACCATCAGCATGGCAGTAGCCCCGACCTTACAAACCATAGTAACCCGCACGCCCGCAATCGAACCCATCGTCCGAAACACCATCTTCGCGCCCATCCTGACGCGCCCCTCCCTACACACGCCCACAACAGAAAAAACCCCCCAGACACTCCGCAGTCGCGATAACCGACCAGTGGCACAACCGACTCTCGGAACACGAGCCTCACCCCTGCTCCCTCCCCCAAAACATGCAATCCACCCAAGAACCCAACCCCCAACACCCAAAAGGTTCACCTCAAAATTCCCCTCGGAAAGAATAGATTGAAAGGCCTACCCGCTCCTCGCATAAGCGCGCCACAAACCTGGCGCAACCCATGATCACCCTCCGAAACTCCCTCCCCGACATACACGCAATATCCGACCTCCAGCAATAAAAGTCCGCCCTGCTAGAAACCCCCGGCCAATGTACATCGACAGCCACCTCACCCTAGCGCCCCCTTACACAAAGCCCACCCAACAACTCCCCCCCCCACAAACCGAGCTCTAACCACCCTTCACACCCCACGCCTCCCTACTCAGAACCCCAACCACCCCCCCATGTTGTCCAACGCAAGGTTGCCCTCCGCACTACTCCACTACACCAGATGGGACTGCTTAAACTACCCCCACCCTCCGACAATCTGCACTCTACTGCCCCCGCCTGCGTCCTCCTATAAACCACCCAAGAGGCCCGCGACCCACACGCCGACTTACCGTCCGACAAGCACGCAACGTCAACTCACATCTTCCCACTTCCCCCGAGGAGTGTCACACTACACCTAACGTAAGCCCCGCCCCGTACACCGCGCGCAAACGGTCTATGACATCTCCCCAAACCAAATGCACTTCCCCTCAATGCCCCCCTGTCCCCAAACACCGGCTGCAAGCCCTACCCCCCGCGCCTGGACAACCCCACCATCACCACAAAACCCCAACCCCCCCCGCCTGCTCCACCACGCCACCCACCCCCAGCCCCCGCCCACCATTCCTCCCCCCACCACCCCCCTACCCTCTATAGCAGCCATACCCAAATCGGCTCCACCCGTCCCCAACCCCAAGGCTACGCCCCCAGCAACGTTCCAACAGCTACCGAGTGATTGCCCGACGCGCACCCAACCGCACCTATCCGTCCTAGACCCCACACAACCCGCGATCCCTCCATGAGTACCCGACCCCACAGACTTCCAGCACGCCTAGAACCACCAGTCGGCCCAACCTGATCCTACCCCTCCAAGTCCGAGCGTATCACCCACAGCGCCCAGCACACGTCGCACAAACCAACCTCCGCATATACCAACCTCCGGCGATTAAACGAACCTGCAGCCCATCTCTTACACACTACCCCCCGAATACCCAGCATTGCTAGGCCCCCACAGCAGAGACCAATCCCTCACCGCTAACTCGCCACCCGCTCAAACCCTTCCAACACCGCCACATCCCCTACCACTCCCCAAGCTGTTCACCAGACAGTACCATTCGAGAAGCTCTATACGATGCTGGCGCCAGCCCCTCCCGAAGTATCCTCCTCCTGCACAAAGTCGCTCCACCGCGGTCGATACCCCACCCCAGAAACCCTTCCCCCACGCACCCCCCCCAAACACCCACTCCACTAATCCCTCGTCTCTCCCCTCGTAAGCAAGTCGCTGAAAACCAGCCGACCTGACCTAGAAGCCTAACACGAGAGCCCACGTAAAGTAACTTGACACACCGCCAAACCCCCCCCCCACCCCCCCCCCCCAGGTCTCGAGGATCGCTCGCTCGCCCTCTCCCGATCCCGCCCACGTACCCTTCGACACACCCGCACGCTTCAAACCATCACCAACAATCCCAAAGAGAAGTGACTTAGAAACCACGCAACCCTCCCCCCCACTCCAAACGCACCCCTCCCCGCCCCTACGCGCCCCTATTGCACACACGCTCAAGTGCGGTCACAACCACCAAACACCCCCTTTGTGGCTCAATCAAACCCCGCGCCACCTACGACTCCCATTCGGATAACGACCCCTGATCTCACCGGAGTTTCCAATACCGCCACCTTTGAACGTTTGCTAAACTCAACATGCATTGGATACCAGAGACTGCGATGCAATGTTGCTAGATATCAACGCAAGATTGTAACACCTACCAACACCCACATGCCTGCTAAAACCACAAAAACCACGAACCACCATATCAAAAAACCATTGCAAAACAGGGTACTTCTTATGTTGACGTCTTGAATGGAAACACCTCACACCAAAAAACACCCACCACCATTGACCCTATCCTACCACCACCACCAAACAATAAAACTAATTCCATTATTATAACTGAACTCCATTCCGTCGAAAGTGCCCCTAACACCCATAATATTATCCTTGATGAGGGTTTAACCAACTTTTCTATCAAGGATGTGGGTGGCCTACACCTTCTCGTTTAATTTCCCAACAAAAGCACGACGGACAAGGGTTTCACAAACACCACCCTAAGAACCCACTTTAAATCACTTAAATTCTAGGATAACAACACTGTTGTTATGGATCGTGTTACATGGATTTGTATCTCAGGCCTCCCTCCACACCTGTAGCTAACAAACGTGTTCACGTCCATCACAGAATGATAGGGACAAGTCCTTATACATGAGGAATGTAGCTCAACACAGTTTAATCGATCTTTTGGACGTGTTTGCATCCTCACTAAACAACTTGATTTCATCAAAGAAAAGGTTCTAGCACCAATTGGCAATATATCGATACCGTTACGGGTTTACGAAACGAATGTTGAGATTGATACACTCTATATTAGGTATAACTTGGATGAAGCTTTCAATCACGATGATTCTGATGATGAAGATTATGGTGATGAAGATTCTGGTGATGAAAAGGACGTCCTAGTGATATACCAATTGAGGAATGTGTTGGTGTGAACAAACAACCAGAAAATGACACATAGTACCAATTCGAGGAAGGGTCAACGTCCTACACTAAGAATGTGGTCAAAGACAAAAGAGACCCGCATACCTATGACATCCCACATAGAAAAGAATCTAATATTTTCCCTGCCACACAGGTAAAGTCAACTGCCCCATCTTATCTTATTCAACCTGATGACACATCCCCAATACACGTGACCACAATTATACATCAACAATCTGAGTCCACCGGTTTAAGCCCAACCCATAATCAATTATTTCCAAAGAAAGCCCATAAGAACACATTTAACCCAACAATCACAAATCGACCCACTAACACAAAAACCCATAACTCCTTAGAACAAAGATCATCCTCTGTTGGTTTTCATCACTAAAGTTATTCAATCCACTTAGCAGAACAACACCCCATCCTAGAAAATGAAACACAAAAAAGTCAATTAAATCACAATCAAATCCGAAGAGTAATACCGAATCCATTAAACCTTCCTCGTTATCCTCGGCTGAAAACATGTCTGATTCGTTTTGCCTCATACATAAATGTAATCTACGAATTTTATCCAGGCCTACTTTTAGCTCAAATTCAAGTTCCTTAGATGTTAACAAAACTAATAGTATTGGGAAAGATCTAGGCTTCAATATGGAAGGAAAAGAACCCGATGGCGCTAAGGTGTTGGGCACCAGTGTTGACAATGGTTTTGCATGAATCTTCTATCGCTTAACATTAGATGGGTCGGGGAAGACCACAAATGCAGTTGGGTTAGAAGACTAGGTGTAGAAAAAATATATATAATTCTTAGGCATTCAAGAATCAATGACATGTGATGTCAACCCTTTCATGATTAAATCAATGTGGGGGCATTCCAAGTTTGAATATGAGGTGAATAAGGCTTTTGGTAAATCAGGGGAATCATTGCGGTTTGGGATCCATCTATATTCTCTAAAACCTCCTCAATTACAGGTGATGGATTCCTCGCACTTACTGGAAAGTGGACCAGCATAGATTTCGAAAGCCTAATTATTATAGATTACGCTCCTTAAGACCTCGAAAACAAAAAAAAACTTTAAAAAGATCTCACGACTCTAATCATCTCACAAAACATCTTATTCATTGTCATGGGAGACTTTAATGAGGTTCGTTCTTCTTCTAAACGCTTGGTTCTCACTTTTGTCAACAAAGTGCATCAATCTTCAATGATTTTATTTCTTCAACAGGTCTCTTAGACCTTCCTATGAGAGGCATGCGTTTTACTAGGATGAATAGTATGGGTTCTAAACTAAGCAAACTGGATAGAATCTTAGGGTGTGTTTGTTTTATTTAGATGTTTTATGTCTGAATATGACTACCATATCTTACTGGTAATAGATGATTATAATGTTTGAATCTGAATAAAAAAATATTGTTTTTTTTTGGGTAAAGGGTTACCCCGGTAAAGTATATTAAAACCAAAAAATTTAAGTACAAATGAAATGTGGCTGATGTACCACATTAACCTTAAGTTAAACAGCTTGATAAACACCTAAAACTAGAGCTTATGACATGCTATAAAATCTTACAACTCTAGAAACAACTAACTGCAACTAGAACACATAACACAACTAAACAAGCTAACCAGCAGCAGCCGTGAAAGATAAACTTCCACCAGCTTTTGCGTTATGAATTAAGTTAGCCGATTCATCATACACATTTTCCACATCTTCTTATCTTCTTCTTCTTCTTCATTTAAGGCAGAAAAAGAATTAGACATGGAGAGATTATCTTTCTTAGATGAATTACCAGCCGTCTTCAACATAGGTGTCGATTGAGATGTATAACCCACATAAGTAGTTCCCTTCTTTGGTGCACTTGTAGTCGCTTTAGGCTCATATCTAACATTATGTTTAACCGAAGGAGGTTCTGCTCTGGTTTGTATGCACTTGTTTGGATTGCATCGGAATGAGACTTCGTCTAACACCGAGTCTGCACTTTGTGATGCTCCGAAGCTGCGTGTTAGTTTTTCAGATTTAGTTTATTTTGTGTTTGACAAACTCCTAAGTTCACTGCTGCGGCATTGTGAGTTTCAGGGGGATGCTAGCTAATAAAGGAATTTGACCGTTGAACGTTGACTGTTGACTATTGACTATCGGTTAGCCCAAAATCATCCTCATAAAGAATGAATACCAATAGTAACAAACATCCACGAGATCAGCCTCTGAAATAATCTCAATTAAGCACCTCAAAACTACTCCAACACCTATGGAATATTCTTACACATGACTGCGTCTTAATCAATCATAACAGGTATACCAATGAACGCAACAATAGACAAATACCATCCTCTTAAAAACTTGAAATAGAAACCTCATGCAAATTTAACCCCCATCGAATACGAGTCCAATTCTCTTTGAGCAAACAATAATCCAATCGACCATCTTCATAGAATGAAACAGAGATTATACCGAATCAACCACGGAACCACCTCCAAACAGCCTCTAAACCAGCTTGGGAATCAAATTTAAAGAAAAAGAAGCCTTTGAAATTCATCATAATCATTTTCAGCCCATGTTTCGCCCAGTTGTTCCTAGCATAATATATTGTTTGTTATCTCATAATTGTTATGGAAATTCTTTTTAAATGTGACGTTCTTAAGTATAATAATACGATAAGTAGCTTATGAAAACATGAAACAAAACATTTTGAGTAAAGTGAAAAATACATCCTTGTAGTTTACAAAATGACCGTCTCACGTCCCTCGTCAATACTTTGCGCATTATTTCAATCTCTCGATAGTGAAAATAGGCACCATACATCCCCGAGAACGAAACGTTGCAATTTTTTTCCCGGTTAGTACTAACATGGGTCTAACAGGAAGGGTATTCTTGTCTTTTTGCTTCTACAAGGATGTATGGTGAACTTTGCCTTTTTAGAACTTTTTTTTTACTTTTTGTTATTTTTTAAATTTGTTTTTAATTTAATAAACAATTTTAATTTTTTTCATACATTATTTTTTCGTTTGGGCCGAAGTATGGCCTTATTTTTTACTTGGTAAAAAAAATATAATTTCCTACGGAAAATTTTTCGTACGTTATTTTACTTGGAATTTTTTTCATACTTTCTTTACTTGGTAAAAAAATAATTTTTTTCGCACGTTATTTTTCCGTCTTTCGCGCAGTCAACGTTATTTTTTTCATCCCTCCGTTAAAAAACGTACCAAAACGAAGAAAAGTGTATAAAAATGGTTGAATTTTTTTTTACTCATTTATACAAATGAAAAATAACGTCTTTTACTTGGTAAAATAACGTACGAAAACGTATAAAAAATAACAAACGAAAAATAACGCTTTTTACTTGGTAAAATAACGTATGAAAACGTACGATTTTTTTTTTCGTAGGAAATAAAAAAATTTCGTAAAATTAAATATCCTTTTTGACAAGTTTAACTATAAATGAGGCCCTACTTTCGGCTTAAAGGCAGACTTAACTATGTCTACCAGACTTAACTCTATAACTACCAGACTTAAGTCTGTTTACAATAATTCCTAACAAAAAGGCAAAGGTTCACCATACATCCATGTTGAAGCAAAAAGACAAAAATACCCTTCCTGTTATACCCACGTTAGTACTAAACGAGAAAAAAATTTGCACCGTTCGTCCACAGGGATGTATGGTGCCTCATTTTACTAACGAAATGATGAAATCCGCGCGAAGTATTGATGAGGGACAAGTGACGGTCATTTCGTAAACCACATGGATGTATTTTGCATTTTACTCAAACATTATTATTATATATTTAACACAATAATAAAAAGGTGCTACTATAAAGACCCTCCGGGCCACGAAATATACACATGTTTTGTACCTTGTATTATTTTTAACCTTCTATTTTGTACCTTGACGTCTTCTAGTAAAATTCAAAGTAATGTTTAGTTTCATTATAAACCTTTTTCACAATAACTTTATTTTTTCCCCAACCCACGTGACCCACACATACCAATATCTACAAATAATTTTATTTAATTAATTTTCATACCAATATCCACAAATAACTTTATATGATTAATTTCTTAACCCACGTGCTCACTAACCACGGTACTCTATTTTCTCTCTCAAATAAAGTTGTCTTCTTCCTTAATACTACGAATTCATCTTCTTCCTCAAAATTTTAGCTACTCTTTATAATTCTCTTTATCATAATGTTAAGAGCGGGTCACACTTGTTCCCCACCTCTTACTGGGTCAGAGGATATACATCTTACCGCGTCTGATTGAATATGAAAAAACAAACAACATTTTCTTCTGGCCGCCTCTGACTGATAAGAGTCAGAGCTTTGGTGAGACTTTAAAAAAAACAAACACACTCTTAGTTTCTAATCATGTGTTGAATAGATGGCCAAGTTCTTCTGCTCGGCTGTTCGTTTTAAATTAAAGCTTCAGAACCTCAAAAAGGCAATCAAAAGTTGGAGAATCACAGTGAATGAATCTGAAACAGCCGCTGCTACTGTTCTTCGTGATGGAATAAAAGAAATTGATCAAAAAGCTAAAGTATCACATCTTACCTTAGCAGATGTGAATCTCATAACAAACAATGTGAGTTTTTTTAATAAACAAGAAGGTGAAGATAAAATAGACTTTGGAGGGTAATGAAAATTTGGGTTTTTTTTCATAGTATGATCAATAGCCGAAAAAACCAGTCAAGAATAAATGGTCTTGCTATTGATGGGTCTTGGATAACAGACCCTGTGCTTATCAAATCCCACATTTTTCTTTCCTTTCAGACTAAGTTCAAAGAAATGAATCACTCATTTTCATGCAATCTCTTCAAGAAATTATCGATGTTAGATAACACCTTTCTTGAAAGCCCTTTCATCTCTCAAGAAATCATAGAATCCATTTGGAATTGTAGGGGTGAGAAAGCACCTGGCCCCGACGTGTTCTCCTTTAAGCTTATTTAAAATCATTGGAACACCTTTGGGAACGACATGATCGCTTACAAAAAGACTTCCACTCCACAACTTTCATCCCAAGAGGTTGTAATTCTTCTTTCCTTACACTTGTTCCTAAAGTTGATGATCCGATTACCATTAGTGATTTTAGACCAATTCGCTTAATTGTCCGTCAATACAAATTCATTATTAAAATCCTAGCAAATCTCCTTGCCCTTGTTTTACTGTCAGTTATCGGTGAATCCTAAATAGCATTTATCAAAGGCAGGAAAATTACGAATGACCCTTTAATGGTTAATAAAATCATTGCATGGGCAAAAAACATAAGAAAGGGCTTCTTCTCCTCAAAGTAGACTTTGAAAAGGCCTTTGATACGCTTAGTTGGTCTTTCTTGACTTCCATCATGAACCAAATGAGGTTTAGTACAAAAGGGAGGTGTTAGATTAACTCGTGCCTTGATTCGGCATATGCTTCGGTCCTAATCAATGGAGCACCAACTAAGGAATTTAAGATTGAAAAGGGCTTTAGACAAGGTGACCCCCTTTCACCATTCTTGTTTATTTTGGTGGTTGAAGCTCTAAATGTGGTGTTTTTTGTAACACCCTCAAAATTACAACGCATGGGAATACCACTTGGGGTGCTACTTCATAGCATAAAGTACTAGCTACAAAAAACAACCTCAAAAGAGACGTTTTAATAGATGG